>JAHUTJ010026117.1:0-18385 GCA_036250325.1 Characodon lateralis | reverse complement strand
GCTAATATTTTGAGAAGGACCTGTACTTTACTTCTGAAACCTGTGGAGGAGGTGAGGCTGGACTCCATTTTCTCCCACAGATTGTTCCAGAGATGATTCTCTGGAATTGGTTAGGTGGTTCTGTTTGATGTGAAACTTCAGAACCTGCTAAAACCCAAATTGGTTCTATTGTGTCAACATCACATACATCAACCCGTAGAACTGAAGTAGGGCGGATTTTCTACTGATCCAGGGTGTATGCTGTTTAGAGCAGAATGTATTCAGATATTTTGTTCTGATCCAGTAACAGGACAAATTCCACTGGGTTAGGGTTCTCTCTGATGTTCCTCATCAACAAACTTTATTTAGAAAATGCTGAGCTCTGTCTCCTCCTCACTTCCACCACACCACCAGTAAAACCACTTCAGCTTTATTATGGATCTGAGTCCAGTGCAGTAGAACCAGCTGTCCAACACCGCCAGTCTGAGCTGAGGTCCAGCTGTCCAACACTCCCAGTCTGAGCTGGGAGCTCCTGCGGCTCCTCCCCTGCTCCGCCTCCCTCCCTGCGGCTCCCCTCAGAGGCGATGAGCAGCTGGACTGAGTGGAGGTGAGTTCTGCCCGTTCTGTTTCTGTGTTCTGGATAAACACGGGTTATTATCTGCAGTCAGACAGATTTTCTTCAGAGCAACAGCTCTGTGTAGTTCTGATTGGATGCAGTATTGGACTTGGACCCGACTTAAACCTGCTCTGATGGAGCTCTGGGTGAAGTTTGACTTCTTGATCTAGGACAGGACCATATTTCAGGGTTAGAACCGGCCCAGAGTGGTGTTCATGAAATAAGCTTTTTTGGTTCCTTTGTTCTGCTGGTTCTAGTTGTTCTAGTTGGGAACTACTCCTTTTGGCTGAACCAGACTGAGCTTTAACCTTGCCGAAGTCTGACCTACACAACCAGATCTGGTTCAGACTTCAGGGTTCTGAACAGATCACCACAGGTTGGAGGTGGTCTTCAGAGCTGAGAACAGATCAGGTGGAAAATAGGAGACTGCTGATTTGACTTCTGGTTATGCCCATTTTACCTGTTTAGGGCAGACAGAGTCCAAATACCTGGCCCAAATAGCAGAAAGGTTCAATTGACCAACCAAAGGGTTCTCCTGTTTTTGGGTCTTTCTTGCGGAATTGTAACAACGGTTCAGGAAAGTTTGGAAGAAATCATTTAGACCATCCCTCCACGTCCTTTGAGTCCAAACTGACTGAAGGTTCCTCAGTGGGCCGTTAAACACCTGCTGGTTCTGTGCCTGGTCACTGTGTTTAACTGGCTCATTAACTCTGACATCATACGTTAGTCAGCAGCGGTCTTGACTTACCGATCTGTGATTCTGTAACTCAGAACCTGAAACACTGTGAAAACACTGCTTTAAGCGGTACCAGAAAATCATATCAGGTGGTTTTAGAGACATTTGAATGGTCCTAGAGTCTTTTGGTGCTTCTTGAGACTGTCTAAGTGTTTCTACAGAGTCTTCAAGGTTGTTCTATAGATTCTTTAGGGGTTCTAGTGAGTCTCGTGAGTCTAGTGTTTTTTATGATGATCCTAGAAACTCTTGAGGTGGTTTTAGAGAGCTGTTAAGGGGGTTCTAGAGAAAATAACTTCAGAGAACTATAAAGTAGCTGTAGAGTCTTTATGCTATTCCGGACACCCTCTTAGATGTTCTAGAAGGCTTCTTGTTGGGTCTAGGACCCATTTATGTGTGTTAGAGAGCTCTCAGGTAGTTCTAGAGACGTTTAGGTAGTTTACGTTTAGGTAGATCAGAACCACAGAGGCAGCTTTAAGGGTTCTGCAATTTAGTTTGAGTGGAAGTAAACATGCCCTTAAGAAGTCCTTCAGACCTCATCTTGACATTGGCAGAACCTGACCATCTCTGGTCCACGGTCTGATTATAAACCAAAGCCAAAACTCGGTCCGGACCTAGGGGATCAAAGCAGATTCAGTTCTGAAGAACTGCCAAACTGAGAAATCCCTGAGATGTTTTCAGCTGATTTAAAGTGGGTCTGCTGAACAACAAGCAGGTCTGATTACTATCTGAGGGAAAACACTCATCTCTGATTGACCAACAGCGTCCATTTCCTCCTAATGGACACAAAGCAGCAGCAGTAAACGTCAGCTTGAGCATCCCATTTTCTGCTCCCCTGGGAACTAAAACCATTAGCTTAAGGTTCCAGCCACACACACACACACACACTCATCGATAGCTGGAAAAAACAGACTTCCTGTCAATTGCATCATGAATATTTAAGGAAAGTTTAGTTCTGGGCCTGCAGAAGCCACAAACTCTGAGCACAGATCTGCAGCCACAGCCTGGAAACCAGACCTCACACCTTCGGGTCCAGATGTCTTCTCCAAGAACTAGAAACCAGACATCACACCTTCAGGTCCAGACCTCTTCTCCTAGAACTAGAAATCAGACCTCACCTTCAGGTCCCGACTTCTTCTACAACCAGAAACTAGACCTCACACCTTCATGTCCAGAGGAACCTTCTTGTAGATGTTCATTGAGAATCCTTCTCAATGAACATCTACCCGTCTTCCTGTCGTGTCTCCACAGGATGTTGTCATCTCATTCTGCTACCTCTATCCCCACCTCCGCAAGCCCCCCTCCACCTCGCACAGCGACGTCTGACCCTCGACGAGTTAACATGGAAACCTACTGGAGAGAAGTACAGAGCATCGAAGAGGAGCAGGAGGGGGAAGAAGAGGAAGAGGAGAGGAAGAGCATGGATGGTGAGTCATATTGACAACAGAGTGAGGCCTCGTCTGTCTGTGTGTGTCCTTCATGTCTTTGCTTTGTTTAGAGGTGGAGCTGGAGGAGGCATGGCTGACCGAGGCGGGGTTATCTTCCCTGGTCGTGGGCTCTTTGTCAACAGAGTCGCCACCTGTGGCAGAGGCAGTGCTATCCACGTTGACACGGCAACAAGCCGCCACAGTGAAGAAGAGGCTGGATAACTACAACGAGACACTGAGGAAGAGAAACAGGCAGCCAATCAGAGACGTGCGCGACATCTTCACTGAGGTAGAACATCGCACAGGTGTGTTCAGTCAAACTGGAGAACCTTTATGAGTTTTATCTGTTTCAGCCTGATGGTGACTCTGCAGGGCACTGCCCATTCCCGACCCGATCTCATCTTGAGTCACCTCCAAGGAGGTACCACACCACAACCAAGACCATCCGCCGCAACACTAACAGAGGTACTGCTCGGCCTACTTGCTGACGGTCTCAGTTTACAGGTTCTTCTGAAAGTCCTACTTCAAGAGCCAGAAAGGTGGTGGTGGTTTTCCACATGGTTCAAAAAATATGTCTTTAAAGACCTAGAAAAAGGTCTTATTGGAGTTTTAGATGTTTCAGTCTTCCTAGATGTTTTACAGGTGGTGGTTGTTGTTTTATGATGTGAATATTGAGCGATGACAGATCATTTAATGGTTTAGAGCCATCCTTGTGGCGATCTGTCCAGATGTTTTAGGTGTCCAGGTGCATGTACAGTTTTCTGCATATATTTCATGGTTCCTCATCCCGATGACCAGGTGTTATGTGAAAGTCCTGAGGCTCCTTCAGCTTTAACCATTTTTGATGCTTTTTAGGCTACTAATAGTCATTCGGGCTGTACTGTTCATCTAACTAGTTCTGCAGATGTTTTGCAGTCTGAAGACACCACCCTTTGACTTTCATTGTTGTTACTGAACTCCTGAAGATCATGTAGGTGGGTTTCATGGTCCTGGCCACAGCTACAACATCCTTGCTTACTGCATCTTAGTGTGAAACTCCTGGCTGCATTCAAATGCAACAAATAAAGATTTCTCATTTGAAAAGGCCAAAGCTGCCACCTTTGGCCCAACATGCTGAGAAATCTGGAAGGAGTTCCATCAAAGATGTTTTTCTGTAGCTTCACCTGTCTTCTTCACTCAGTCCATCCAAAGATCCAGCTATGGTTTAGCTGGATCTTTGAGCTCCTTAGAGTCGTCTGGTTTGGACTGGTGCTGTGCTGGGGGTGGTCTGCTCACATTCAGGTTTAGGTTCTGAACAGAAAAGGTTCAGAACCACTGGAACCCAGGTGGAAAATTTGAAGCAATAATCACATGATTATGATTACAGATATGATAATATCTGAGGTTTGGTCATGTCTCGGTATTGGGTCTGGTGGTCTTGGACACAGTACTACCTGTAGGTTCTATAAAACAGACCTTGTTGGTTATTTTGATCTTTACAAGTTGTATTGGACTTTAAGGAGGCTGCCTCTCAGGTTCATCGTAAGATGGTTCTGAATTGAATTTCATTCTGAATGGTATTTCATTAGAGCCTTTTGAAGGTTCTAGTGCTTCTAGATTGTTCCAGGTGTTACTGATTGTTGTGTTGTTTACAGGGCGGTCCACTCTTCCTATGTTTGTTTTTGAGGATCAGCTTCCTGAAGACCCATCATCCCCGGCTCCCACCCCCTCCCCCTCCTCTCCTAACACATACTCATCACCGGTGAGCCAGTTGAGGTGTGCTGATTGGCTACAGCGGGACACTCCCTACTCAGAGGGCGTGGCTGAGCACAAACAGGGCGGGACATGCAGGGATTGTGTATGTTTCCGTGGAGACGAGAACAGTGAGCTGCAGGTGAGTGTGAATGCTGCTGTGCATCAGGACTGGCTGGCCAGCACCCTGGAGGCTGCTGATTGGTTTCTGTTGGTGTGTGTGTGCAGTTTGCTCCAGTCTCGCCGTCACATGGTCTCACCTGTGCAGATGACCTGTCGTCACGTGACCTAACACGGCTCGGCTTCATCTCTCACATTGAACTCTCCACCTTCCTGCAGGCTCTGGGAGTCCAAACCAAACGCACCCGGCCGCCACACAGCAGGACTCGGGGTGCGCTTCATTTGACATGACGGTTCAAACCAGGTTTACAGCCCAGTTTAACCAGTGAGGGAGAAGTGGCCGCTGGTCAGAGGTGGTTGATAAGTTCCAGATTCCAGAGATGTGGAATATTCATTTCTGCCATCTGCAATAAGAAAGATGCAAATTTCTCTTTCAATTCTAGATTCCAGCTTGTAAGTAGCTTGTGATGCTATCTGGAGGGATTCATGTGCTTATTTGTTATTAAATGAACGTCTTTTAATGGTGTTGGAGGGAGCAGGTGGAGTAGAAGTTTCATTACCGAGAAGTCTCTGAGCACATGATGATAAAGTTCTTCATCTTAATAAATACAGTAACTCACCACAGAGACTGCTGGTTCACTTCAGATGGATCTGCTCTTTTTACAAATAACTGGTTTTAGATTAACTTGTTGAGATTCAAATTCTTCAGCCTAGGTCAGTCCTCCAGAGCTGCGGCTCTGCATGTTTTAGATGTTTCCCTGGCCACATTTATTACATCAGTGGGTCACTGGCAGGCCTCTGCAGAACCTGAGGGCACGCTGAAGAGCTAAACCAGCCAGGTTGAAGCTGTGTTGGCAAGGGGACACATCTGAAGCATGAGGACTGAATTTGGACATCCTGGTCCAGGGAGTCCTTCTTTAGATGTTAAATCTTGACGATGGAACCGTTGAAGCTGTTGCTCTCAGACCTAACCAAGGATATGATGGTCGATCATCCAGCTTTAGGTCACAGTCTTCAGGGGAAAAAAGTGAAGCAGAAGTGACTTTTCTGTATTCTGTCCTTCAGATGACGGCGTGTTCGGCGTCTCTCTGAACTCTCTGTTGGACAACGACAGGAAGAAGTTTCCCGGAGTCAAAGTTCCTGTCTTCTTCCAGAAGGTGAAGAACAAACCTGTCTGTCCATCCATCTGTTGGAAACCTTCTCAGACTTAAGCTCCCTTTCTTTACACTGCATTACTATTTTAGGCTGAACATTCCCATCATGCTTTGTAACAGAGTCTGTGGTTTGCAGCGACCAGGAACCAAACAGCGAGTTGGAGCAGAGTTGGAGATGATATGTGACCTCAGAGCAGCTATCTGTCTCTCTGTCCCTCTAGTTGTTGAGCTTCTTGGAGCAGAACGGTCTGCAGACTGAAGGAATCCTTCGAGTCCCAGGATCAGCTGCAAAACTGAAGGTAACTCCCAAAGTCGCTCATCCACACTGACCCAGAGTTGCTGAACACCACGGGTCATTCCAACCTGAACACTGAAACCAGATCTTCAGGCGACAGCAGTCCTTTCCAGGACCAACTATCAGAAACAACTTCAGAAATTCGTCAGAAAAGGTCAATATTCCCACATTTTGTCCCACGGTGTCTTTGATCTCCGTCTCTCCTTCTGCCCTGCCCCCTACCAACACTCCCGTCCCTCCCTCCCCCTGCAGTTCTTGCGGAAAGAGCTGGACCGGTGCTGGAGCATCTTTGACTGGACTGAGGTGCGCCCGGTGGATGCTGCAGGACTGCTGAAGCTTTTCATCAGAGAGCTGCCCACACCCCTGCTGACACACACACACCTGTCCACGTTCTGCTCTGTTCTGGGTACGAGCGCACACAGACATGAGTGTGTAGGTAGGTCCTCTCAGCTGATGTTTTGGGGTGTGTCCCTGCAGGCGTGTCCTCTGAGGTGCATCAGGTCCAGGCTCTGCAGCTGCTCCTCCTTCTTCTTCCAGAAACCCACAGAAACACCCTGAGGGTAAATTACACCTTTATTCTGGTCTTCTTCTTTCCACCTTAAATTTACACAGAATGATTCATAGTAAAGGTGTTTCCATGGTTACAGGCCCTGCTGGCCTTCCTCCGTAAGGTGGTCTCTCATCAGGACCAGAACCGGATGTCTCTGTGGAACGTGTCCATGGTGATGGCCCCCAACCTGTTCACTCACCGTAACCGTGGAAAGAAACTCTCCATCACCAAGCAGCGAGATGAGATGGAGGAGGCGGTGGGTGGAGCTCACCTGATTGGGCTAATGATCCGACACCAAGACCTGCTATGGACCGTGAGCCTCTGAATCTGTCCACTGTTACATTAGTGTCCCACCAACACCGACATCACTTCCTGTTTTCTCCCTCAGGTCCCAAACTTTCTTCTGGCCCAGGTGAGACAGATGAACCAGGCGTCCAATCAGAGAAAGTTTAACCTGAGCAGGACAACGTCCCGTTTGCTAAGGCGGAAGAATGAGAAGAACGACAGAAACCAGGTGAGTTCTGGCCCTGAACCTGACCCAGAAAAGACAGGTGAACTGGACGTCCACTCAGAGTTGGACCTGAGCAGACGTTGTCGCGTCTGCTGAGGCGGAGGTGACGAAATGGTGATGGGACCAACAGGAACCAGTTGTGATTTTAGTTTTTGATGTTTGACAGTGTGGCCGGGGTTGTTCCTCCACAGTGGGTTTTTCTAGAACAGAACTAGACAGAACTTTGGTCTTTCGGGTTGATTTCATCCATTAGGTATGTACAAGGTCATCAACAGAAGCAGAGGCAACCTGGACACCTGGGCGGATATTGTAGAGGTGTTACCATTAATGTGTTTAAAAGCCTCTGCTCTGGTTCTGCCGGTGAGTCCAGGGTGCTGCGAGGGTCCCGACCCACGTGGAGGTCCAAGTTTTTCTTCCATTGGTGGGGTTCTTTTGAGGGGACGTGGTGGGAGAAGGAGTTGGATGGTGATCGTTTGAGTCCAGAAACATCTGCTCAGTAAAGTCTAGCAGTACTCAAAGACCCGAGTGTGGATGAATCTTCTTCTTAAATGTGTTTAAAGATTCGGTGGTGAGTAAACGACCCAGGGTGAGGTCGGCAGCTGCTGAACCGCTCAGTACCTCTGCTGACTGAACCAAAAGGTCCTGCTTTAGGACTTCAGACTCGTGTTTGTCCCAGTTTGCAAACCGACCTCTTCAGCTGTTGGGTGTTCTGCTATGATGCCCACAGCTGTCTGTCCTGTAATGATCCATATCATCAGGAAACCAGAACACTCTCCTGGTTCTACTGCAGTTTCTGACATCCTTAACAGCAGAGTCACCCACCGCAGGAGTTTGAGGCTAGGATGGGCGTTTATCGGTATCGTGGTTAAAATGATAATTTATTGTGATGAGGTAATTTTCTCTTTGGTGCTGATCCGATCATCACCTGCTCAGTCAAATCCACACTGGCTGATCCGAATCAAGCCTCCCCTTTGTGGTTCCAGGGCGCACCAACATTTGTTGGATCTCGGTGCTTCTAGATCTGTCCGGGGGTAAATATTGAGTGGATCCATTTATCTCGGTATTCCCGGTTCTCCTCAGCCCTCGTGGATCCAGAAAGGTAACCTTCTGGAGCAGAAGCGTGACTGCCAGCTCTCAGCTGGGAGACTGGTTGATCGGAGACATTTATGAAGTTAAAATATAAACAGATTCGGAGATTAAGGCAGAACGTGAGCAGAACCACCCTACCTGTAGCTGATTGTTTCTGGTACTGTCAGCTCAAAGTACTGCTCGGTCCGTTTTAATGCAGTTCTTAGGCTTATATTGTGAAGAAATTAGTTGTGATCTGAACTGGACCTGGCTGCAGATCCCACAGTGACTCTAAGTGATCCAGTTTGTTGAATGACCAGAAATAAAAGAAATCCACTTTAATTGATTTCATTTGAATGAATTGTCCCATAAACGCTCAGCTGGTTCTGGATGAAATGACATTAAATCACCAAAACCAACCAGGCTCAATGCATTGGTGCTGGTTTTCTATTAGCGCCTTTACTGCAGGGGTGTCCACAGTGGGTCCTTGAGGGCTGGTTTCTTGTGTGTTTTAGATGTTTCCCTGCTCTCCTCATTCAGGTGATTGCTGTTCAGTAAAAGCCTGGTAATCAGCCATCAATGGACATCAGGTGTGCTGAAGCAAGGAAACATCCAAAACATGCAGAAGACCGGACCTCAAGGACCGACTTTGGACACCCCTGCTTTAATGGGAGGTCCTCTGCAGCTTCGCCTGTTTTATTCAATCTGATTACAATCAGTGAGGTCCATAAAGCCCGTAGGCTTTATAAATTAGAGCTCCACCCCAACTTTGTAAATTTGTATATTCTGTAATGCAAAAACAGATGAAAAGAGCAAGTGTACCAAAGTCAAATTCCTTGTTTGTATGCACGAACTTGGCAATAAAGCTGATTCTGAACTTCATGTTGCTTATAAATTTAAAATCTAAACTGTAAAACCTTCCAACACAACCATGTCTCGGACTTGGTCAGCAAGACTGTAAGTACGCCGCGCCATTGGCCTGCAACTGTTCACTAGAAGGAGCTAAAAGTAAGGACACGGTGTCCTGAACGTTAGAAAAAGCACCTCAGTGGCTGCTTTTCTCCAACTTGACCTCTATCCAAACTTTATGTTTGTGTTCAGATTGCTGTAACTTGTGTTCTCCTGGGCGCCCTTCAGGCCCAACCCGCGGTACTGGGGGAAGAATTCGACTTTCCTTACTCCAAGTTCCCCCAGTTAAACACGGACATGGTTTCCATAGAGGTCAGAACCTCGGCTAGAAGCCGATAGAAACCATTTCTGTGAAGTTGAAAGCAGAGATCTCACAGATCCTTCCAGGAGATCCTCAACCAGAATTATCACTTGTGTTTAAATAATTAATTATTAACACAAAGATCATTTAATGAACTTTGTCATTTCTGAGGAAACTTAGAGTTTTGGGTCAATTCTTTTGGGCCTTAAGAGATTAACCTCCATGAGATGTTTCCTACTTCTACAAAAAGGAGCATGGCCACAGGGGTGGCACCTGCTACATATACTGTATACAGAAAAAATACTTTAGTGCAGTAAAACAACTACTGAGTCCAAATTAAACTGGTGCTGTAGGGTTTAACTTTGGCAGCTTTAGGACGGTCGGATTATTTTAACCTTTATTAAAAAACAGAAACAGAACAGAAATATCATAGCTTACGCTTCAGATGTTAGACGGCAGTTTCAGGGGGCCACCCTTCTACCTGCCCCCCATTCTAGACACGGCCCTGTCTATAAAGGCTAAATAAAATCAGACATGATGATGTGTCGCTACTCGATGTTGTCAGACAGGTTCTACTGAATGGTTTGGTACTGCAGGTCTAGCAGGAATCAGGCCCGGTCAGTGGTCAATCCAAGTACCTGCTGCAGACGAGGGGAGGTCCTCCACGGCCCAATCGGTACGACTGTTCTGACTGCAGCTAATAGTCCTGATTTGTATTTGTTCATTAAAATGTTTTTAAAACCAGTGGTTCCTCTGCTGTTCTCCAGGGAGGAACCCAGAATCTGCTCTGCTTCATGCTCATATCCTCCTTCATCATTTGTTCTATAGATGGTTACACATTTCTCATATCTTTAAAGTGACCACAAACAAACAAACGACGTGTGAACAGAAATATTCATGCTTATCCAGACCTAAAAACCCAAACGTCCGGACTGGGAAGCTACCGTGAATATGAGATATGTTTGCACATGGTTTAGGCCCCAACCCTGGCCCCTGGGGGCCCCCACGGGTAGACTGGTTGTCTTTCATCTGTTCCTTGAACAGTCTTGGAGAATCCGGCAGACGTTCTCTAGCCGAACATTATTTACCATTAGAATGATGTTCTGGATCTCTGAAACTTCTCCCGTTTCTAACCGGTTATTGTTTATGTTGCTTTGGTTCTGTTAGTATCAAACAGAACCAGTCAGAACTTTACAGCTGGTAGTTTCCCAATAAATGAGGTCCAGAAATTAGCAATAAAAGACATCCACAGTAAAACTAATAATTATCCTTCACTATTAAAACAATCAAATCTAAGGGAATGACACTCTTCCTAGACCAGCCCGTCTCTACAGAAGATCGTTCTTCCTTACAGTGAGTGGAGCTCCAGCAGAGAAAGCTCTGCCCCCTGGGCTCCTCCTGGGTTCAGACCGGTCCTGGGAACATCTAAAAGCAGCACGTTATCTGCCCTCAGAGTTCTGCTGGGAACATTCCCATGAGGTCTGATAATTTAGGAGGTGCTGGACCGTTTAAACATTTAAAACCAAAAGTAAAATCTTAAAACGAACCGGCAGCCATGCAAGGAGTAACCTGGTCAGCAGACGGGCAGCAGGGTTTTGGACCTGCTGCAGATCATGTAGAAGGTAGCCGTCCATCCCAGCACAGACAGAGTTGCAGGAGTCCAGTCTAGAGGTCATGAAAGCACGAATGACCCTTTCATTGGTTCTGTAACATAGACAGGGTTTGATTTAGAGGTCAACCTGGACCACTGCACGGACCCGTATATCAGGTTAGTGGTTAGGTCCACAATGATCCAGAAACAGCTCAGACAGAACCTGAACTTTCTTAGAAACAAGCAAAGATCAACTGACACCAGAACCTGTCAAAATTCTGGTTCTGTTTCCAGGTCAGTGAGCTGTGTGAAGGTGTCATCAGGGTTCACGCTCCCCTACACACCAAGGTTTCCATGGCGATACAACTAGATGAACTGACAACGGCTAAAGATGTCACGACCCGTTTTGAGTCCGAGACCAGGTAACATCTGAACCTCCCACACCTGTCCAACCAGCTGAGGATGCACCTGTCTCAGGTAACCTGTCTGTCTGTCTGTCTGTCTTTCTGTCCCAGCCCAGCCCAGTATCTGTACGAAGTTGGAGGAAACATCTGTAAGTGTCTTGATGACATCATGAACACACACCTGTCTGTGAAACACCTGAGAACCTGTCTGTGTTTCTGCCTGCCTGTCTCACAGATGAGCGCCGCCTCCAGCCGGACTGCTGCCTGCTAGACGTCTACAGAGTGAATCCTCACTGTGATTGGCTGATCAAACCCTGACGAGCCGTCCGATTGTCAGTCACCTGAACTCACCTGTTCTGTTACCTGCTGATGTATGAAGATGTTTCAATAAAACCTGAACATGGTACTGTCTCCCCCTGCTGGTCACTGCTGGTACCTGCAGATTAAAGTCAGTAACACCTGGCAGACAGAACTGAGGGCAGTCAGAACATGTTAGAAAACATCTAAAATGGTTTATTTAATCCCATCTGATGACATCATTACACGCGTGTTTTGCACAACACGGCAGCTCTGCTCATGAAACTGAGCAGAACCGTTTAAATAAAACAAAGTCCAGAGGTTCTTGTACAGAGTTCAGAACGAGTCAGACGACGCGTCCAGAGGTCAGTCACAACCATGGAGGTCAAATCAGAATCAGAACCTCCTCTGACAAAAAGAACCTCACTGGTATTTGGTACAAATAAACTTCACAATAAACTCCATCCAGATGCTGTTTAGCTGTTCCCCACCTGCCCTCAGGGTGTTCTCCAAGCTGTAGTCCAGATGTTCTTCAGTTGTTTCACACCTACTGTTCTGAACAGTTTTCCCATGGTTCTCCAGCTGGTCTCCGTACACCATCCAGGTGTTCTCCATCTGCCGTTCAGTCCCGAGGAGCAGTGAATGTTCTCCAGGTGTTAGGAACAGCCGATGTTCTCCAGGTGTTGTTCCTCGGCAGCCATGGCAGCGGCCTGCAGCGTCTCGGTGTCGCTCTGCAGAGGATTCAGCTGCTTCCTCTCGCTGTGCATGTTGTTCTCGTGACGCTTCAGGTCCGACGCCTGAAACAACAGAGTGGTACTGAACTCAGCACAAGACCAAACAATCATCAGTGCATCATGCGGGGGGCGTGGCCTCTGCTGTAACCCGGGTGCCACTGTCAGGCCAGAATTATTCATACCGCTGCCAGATTTAGAAGTGTGTTTGTGAAAGGAGGTGAGACTGGTTCATAAAACAGAGCATCAGCTTCTTCTTATTGACAACGATCCGTACCCTCCTGATCATCCCACCTTCTAACCGCTGAGGACCTTTCTGCATGGTTCCTTTGGTGTTGGGTGATAAGGCTGGAAAGCCTCCTTACCATCACCCTAATCTTTAGCTCCCTCCACAGATCCTCTGGCTGCGCTGCTCCAGAACTTTAGTATTACTTCCAGTCAGAACAATCATGTTGGTCGGTGACCAGATCAGCGTGGGGAGTGAATACTTTGGGCCTTAACTGTGTGTCGGTAGAACAGCACTCATGAAGTCTGGTTGTTTTAATTCAATTCAGATCAGTTTTATTTATATTGCACCAATTCACAACATGTCATCTTAAGGCACTTATACGACACAAAATGATCCTAAAATATAGATTTTACCAAATATATTTAAAATCCTGGCCAACTTTATATTTTAAATTCCAAAATGTTCCCTAGGAATTCCCATCAAGAGTTCCCCAGTTTCCCAGAATGTGCTCCCGTCAGTGTATTACAGTGCTGGAGTGTGACTGGGAGCAGTGGTACCTTGGCGAAGGCCTTGGTGCAGGACGGGCAGACGAAGGGTTTCTCTCCTCTGTGTCTCCTCTCATGGTCCTTCAGGTGAGACTTGTGTTTAAACGCCTGCACAGAGACGGGTCAGACAGTCGGGTCAGCAACATCTCCTCTCAAACATCATTTATTTAACCAGGTGTGTCCCATAGAGATTAAAAGCCTTTTTTCCAGTACCTTGCGGTACTACGAAGTCACACCGTGGAGTCTACAGAAGAACATACATATTGCTCCATGTGAGCCAGAAGGAGAACCTCAGAGAAGATGACACTGATCCTGTCAGTAATGAAAATATTGTTCGTCTTCGTCTGATCCAAGCTGTCATCTTCTGTCCGTAGAGTCAGCTTTTTAACATTCTCCACCTGTGTGCAGTGGACTGAGGTTCTGAATGCTGACTACCCCTGCTAACCCAGGTTAGCTTGATGCTCTCCAGGTAAGCAGGTTACCTGCTCTGTGTAGCTGAGGCAGGACCTGCACAGAAGACTACCTACTTCTACCTCGACTTGTCTCCATGACTGTGCTGCTCTTTAAGCTGGATTCAAGCTTCCCTTCACACCTTCAGCCTGTCCAAAGTTCTACTGAATGTCTTTTAACTTGTCCAGACAGACCTGAGGACATCTCACCGGTTCTGTCCTCACTCAAAATGCCTGAATGGTCTCGCTCCTTGGTGCCTGTTTGGCTCCAGCCTCATCTACCTCCGTGGGTCCTAAGATCAGCCCACCAGCTCCTTGTAGTCATCCTAAAACCAGCCAGGAACCCAAGGAGATCCAGCTTCTTCAGTTGTGCCTGCACACTTCTGGAACAGGTTGGTTTTAATGTTGGACCAGCATCTTCACTTCCTGTTTTAAGCCACTTTTAAATGCATCTTTCCCCGGTGACCCTTGACCCTGTGTCAGTTAACATGTCCCCATTTCATGACCGTTTCTATCTCTGTTTTAACTTTTTTGTGCAGAACTTTGGACAAATTGGGACTTTTACTGAAGGAGAACCACAGTTGATTCAGAAAACAGATACAACAGAACCGCATAAACAACCAGGAGATAGAACCTTCTCATTAAAAGTATGCAGTGTTTTCATTCTGTCATGGAGCGGGTCAGAATTCTTTAGAACAGAGGCGGGTATACAACGCCACGACCAATACAGATTTAACCTGCGGCTCATTTAGGTTCTCAGTAGTGATTCGGTTTTTTGGATCATAGGACATTTGGTTCAAACGGTCCAAAAACTAAATAATGAGCAGAAGAACCCATCCTCCTTGCGTGGTCCAGAAGTAATGTCCCTCAGATATAGTATCTGCTAACTGGGGTTATTTCCATGGATCATGTTCATTATCACGAACGCCTTTATGTTCAGAACACGCCCCAGATGGGAAGTCATGTGGAACATTGGTCCCAACCAGACCGACCCAGCTGGCTGACAGAACCACAGAAAGATTTTAATCATCAAAGTGTTTTGGCAGATGGTTGGAGGCTAGCAAACAGGGCTAATAGGTAGACATCAGACAAGAACTATCCACCACAGATCTTGGAGGAGAACTCAGTCAGGCTCAATGAACTAAAGTCTTCTCCATAAATACAAAAACATTCAGAACTGACTTGGCTGCCATCTTGGATTTGCTCTGACAGGTGAGACACAGTCAGGTAAGAAGACAGGTGAGCTGACCTTGTCACACATCTGGCAGGCGAACGGTCTCTCGTTGCTGTGAACTCGCTCGTGTTTCTTCAGGTCAGGAGCTCTTATAAACGACTTCCCACAAACGTCACACCTGTAGGGTTTAAAGCCTGTGTGGATCTTCAGGTGCTCTGGAACGGACAGGTGAGGGCGGAGTCAAACATACAAGTTTGCAACAAACAGGCAGCAAGAACAAATCAGATTGCATGGTTCCTCAGGTGAAAGCAGGTGAGTACAGGTGTGACGAGGTGTAGTCTTACCTTTCAGGTGAGCATGGGTGGTAAATGCTTTGGAGCAGATCTCACAGGCAAATGGACGCTCCGCTGAGTGCAGCTTCTCATGTTTTCTAAGGAGGTGCATCAGATGCACCTTCAGTTGAGTTTTCAGGTGTATCTTTTTCTGCTATATTGTTTTGTACAGGTGTGCACATACCTGAGTCTACTCTCATCCAGGAAGGTCTTCCCACACACCTGGCAGGCCAACTGGTCCCGGTGTCCGTACAGCAGGTATTCAAACTTCATTTCAGTGGGGGCTGCAGACCAGCTGGGCGCCTGCTCATCCTTCACCTCGCCCATACTATCTGTGAAGGTCAGGGTCTGGGTGGCGTGATGCTCCGCCCCCAGTTCCTTAGGCTCCGCCTCCATTTCTGCCACCACATCCTGGTCGTAGCAGGCCACCTAAACAGGTCACACAGGTTAACCAGACAAGGTCATGGATCTCAGCTTTCAAGATGTAGTCCATAAATGCCTAAATCTGACCATCTGACCTTGTTCTATGATGTAAAGCAGGTCACCTGGGGTAATTACTTTACTGTAGCCCCGCCCCCCACCCCTGGCAACTACAGCTAAACAAACCTGAAACGTGCACCTACAACTTTGACCAACAGAGTCAGTCATCAGGTACGCACAGAAGGTGACTGACAGGGGTGACAGTAAAGCTCAGGTAAAATGTGTGTGTGCACCTTGTGAACATCCTCATTGGTTAGTTCTTTCAAGATAGCTTCCTGGACGTGCAGTGCTGCATTCGGAGACTTGTCTAGCTCCTGATTGGTTGACGCCTCCACGAGGTCATCTGTACTGTGCGAGTCATCGTGCTCACCAAGCACCTGTGCAACAAACAAATCAGGATCAGAGAACAGAACTGAACTTCACAGCTGATCATTGGGTCTTGAATACTATACCTCAGAGTCTGCAGCCAGCTGAGCTTCAGGGGGCAGCGCCATCTTTACGATGTCATACGGGAACTTCTCTTTGTCTTCTGATGACACGTCGCGTTTCTGATGACACACAAACGCATCATTGTCACCATCATCAGTGCGCACATAGATGGAGAGTCATCTGTAACCGGAGCGTGCTCCACCGGAGTGTTACCTGGGAGCAGAGCTTGTCAAGGAAGCGGATGCCAAGGATCTGTCCTGATGACATCATCAGGTTGACGTCTTTCTTCTTGACGGAGATCTTTGCCGTGTACATATAGTTCAGAACCTCCTCAAAGATGTCTGAGCGAATAAAGTCAATCTCTATCACGGACGAGTTGTCCACCTGAAGACACAGGGTCAGGTGAGAACCTGAACATACTGACCCACCTGTGTACAGAGTCAGAACGTGCGGTACCTCATGTTTCTTGAAGAGCTTTTTGAAGTAGTTGGAGCAGGCAGCAAGCACGCAGCGGTGAGCGCGGAACTTGACGTCTTCGACCACCACGGCGATGTCACAGTGCTCGCCCTCCAGCCGCTGCTCATTCAGCAGCTTCAGGAAAATGCTCTTGTGTTCATCATCCACATACTTCACCGTCTCCGCCATCTGAAACCAGGAGACGCAACAGTTGGTCTTTATCAGAACCAGGAGACACAAGAGAAGGTTCATACAGGAAAGCTAAAGATCTCATTCTTCACAACTAATTAATAGTTGCTTTGTGGAGGTCACTGGTTGTCAATAATGGTTGAGTGGAGGTCAGTGGCTGCTGTGGCTCATTTCCTTGATTAGAAACTATCTGCTCTGGTTTAAAGATGTTCTAGACATTGATGGTCATCTCATGTGCCACCTGTTTAACCAGGTCCAAACCTTTCCTGCACGTTTTACTTTTTAAAAGTTCTCACCTTTACAGACGTATTTTCAGATCTCCTTGGACTTTGGGCCAGTTTTCATGAGTTAGAACGTTTCCTGTGTTCTCCAAACAGCTCAGAGAGAACAGTAATGTTCATGTCGAGGGGACAACCTTTAGGAACCGACTGTAGTTAGTGAAAAACTTTCATCAGTTTGGATTAGATTTATTGACCAGGTTTCTGACTTTGGTTTCAAACGCTCATGACCTACAGACCTTAGATGAACGTGATAGAAAACATGTTTACATGAGTTCCTGAAGATCCACCGTGTTGTTTCTTTAAATCAAGATAACTCTGACAATGATGAGGAAAAACCAGACCAGGCTTTAGGATGGAGGTCAAATTCTGACCTAATATCAGTTGTGTGGAAGGAAAGGAGCCGTTGGAAAACCAGTCAGGAGACTTCATCTTCTTCATTGGTGAGAAGATCATGATGGTTAGTGTCCGGTGAACGTACAGACGGGAAGGTTTTCCAAAGCATGTCGTGAAACGACAACTAGACATCACAACAAACCTTAAGAGACACCAGGAAGCAGGCTAAAGCTAGCATTGTATCCTGGGCCCGTATTCACAAAGATCCTCAGAGTCACAGGAGGTCGTGAGTGTGAAGTCGTCCCGAGGAGACAGAGTTCAGAGGGCCAGAGGTGTTGCCACCTTGGCGGCTGGTGATGGTTGTCATGACGAGGACCTGGAATCCTCTCAGAGAGCTCCAGAGATTCCTATCTTAGTGAGAAGGGGGGGTTGACCCTGTTGCCAAGTGTGGTTGACCCCGTAGCTGGGTGTGGTTGACCCCGCTGCTAGGTGTGGTTGACCCCGTTGCTGGGTTGCCTGACCCCGTTGCTGGGGTGGTTGACCCCGTTGCTGGGGTGCCTGACCCCGTTGCCAGGGGTGGTTGACCACGTTGCCAAGTGTGGTTGACCACGTTGCCAAGTGTGGTTGACCCTGTTGCCGGGTGTGGTTGACCCCGTTGCCAGGGGTGGTTGACCTTGTTGCTTGGGTGGTTGACCCCTTTGCCAGGTGTGGTTGACCCCTTTGCCAAGTGTGATTGACCCCGTTGCCGGGTGTGGTTGACCCCGTTGCTGGGGTGGTTGACCCCGTTGCTGGGGTGCCTGACCCCGTTGCTGGGGTGCCTGACCCCGATGCTGGGGGTGGTTGACCCCGTCACTGGGGGTGGTTGACCCCGTCACTGGGGGTGGTTGACCCCGTCACTGGGGGTGGTTGACCCCGTTGCCAAGTGTGGTTGACCCCGTAGATAGGTGTGGTTGACCCCGTAGCTGGGTGTGGTTGACCCCGCTGCTAGGTGTGGTTGACCCCGTTGCTGGGTTGCCTGACCCCGTTGCTGGGGTGGTTGACCCCGTTGCTGGGGTGCCTGACCCCGTTGCC
>JAHUTJ010026116.1:0-18392 GCA_036250325.1 Characodon lateralis | reverse complement strand
ATCAGCGGGTGGTTAAAGACCGTTCTGTCACCAAAACCCTCATGACAGGAAGAAATAGCTGCAGCATAAGTTTTAATGGTGCTGAAAGCTAAATTCCTGTTCATCAGCTGCTGGAGGAATGACAGCATGCAGCCTAATGGAAATGAAAAAGGCTCCACGCCTTTCTCTGCGCACCAGCGCTGAAAAGCTGCCCGCTTTGAGGCGTATGACGCTGTGGTAGAGGGGGCTCGTGCGCCCTGAATCGTGCGCACCACATCGTGCGGGAGACCCAGCCTTTCTAAGCGCTCCTGTTCAGCGGCCAGACCCGGAGACACTGACCTAACTCTGGGACACTCCTGATCGTCCCTCCCGCCTGGAGGAGTGCATCTTCTCTCCACGGCAGCTGCCACGGGTGACCTGACACCAGCTGCTGCAGGGTCGGAAACCATGGTGCGCTTTTGCGCTCGGGGGCTACAAGAATCACTGAGAGCTGTTCCTCTTGGATTCGGTCCAGGAGCCGCGGGATCAGCGGAACTGGTGGAAAGGCATAAAGGAGCGTTTTCGGCCACGGGCTGTGAGCAAAGGCGTCCACTCCTAACGGTGGATCCTCCCGTGGGCTCAGTGAGAACCACAACTGGCATTGTGCGTTCTCCCATGTGACGAAAAGATTCACTGCTGCTTTCCCGAATCTGCTCCAGATCTGAACAATCAGCTCAGGGTGGAGACTCCAGTCCCCAGGATGAGGACCACCTCTGGAAATGATGTCCGCTCCTCTGTTCAGGACGTCGGGGATGTACACTGCTCTGATGGAGAGGAGGTTCATGCGCTCCCAGCACAGCAGCCGCCTGGAAATGTTTGGCAGCTGAGCCAAGCGCACACCTCCTTGGCGATTTATGTAGGCTGCTGCCACTGTGTTGTCTGTGTGGATCAGAACATGCTGATCCCGCAGCAGAGGAGCAAAGTGCTGTGTCACCTTCCCCACTGTGAGAAGCTCCAGCACGTTTATGTGGAGAGACGTGGTCTGGCCACTGTGCTCCCACCGCCTGAGACTGACACGTTCCTCCCCATCCCGACAGGGATGGCCTGTGAGACTGAGACGTGTGACGCCGGTCTGCTGAGGGGAACTCCCTCTGACAGGATGCAGGGATTTCCCCAGTGGGCCAGGTCAGGTCCGGGACTGAGATCATCCGCCTCTTCTGACGCACAGGATCTATGCGCAGGCGGATGAACCATCTCTGAAGACGTCTCATTGGAAGCTGACCCAGCGGAACAACCACGTGAGCCGCTGACATCATTCCCAGTAATCGCATAAGTGACAGAGCTGTCACTACGCTGTGAGGTTTGACACGGAGGAGAAGCGCTGACAGCGCGTCTGTTCTCGGCTGAGAGAGCCGGGCTCTCATTGTGGCTGAGTTTAACTCCACCCCCAGATAAACGATCATCCGGGATGGGAAAACAGAACTTTTCTGCCAGTTTATTGAAAACCCCAGGACTGTCATATGTGCGGCCAGCTTCTTTGTCTGTACTGCTGCTTCCTCTCTGGACCGAGCCAGCAAAAGCAGGTCGTCCAGATAAAAGAGGATCCTCATCCCTGCCGAGCGCAGCGGCTGCAACACCGTCTCCACACATCTGGAAAACGTGCGTGGGGCGAGAGAGTAACCGAACGGCAGGCGGTTGTATTGATATGAGATCCCCTGATAAGCGAAACCCAGATATTTGTGGTGTTTCGGGATGATGGGGATGTGAAAATAAGCGTCCTTCAGATCTATGGAGGTAAACCATCATTCTGGTGAAGGTTCTCCATCACCTGTCTGACTGTCAGCATGTGGAAACGTCTCTCCATGATCCTTTGTTGAACAGGGACAGATCGAGAATCGGTCTCATTCCTCCTGTTTTCTTGGGAACCAGAAAATACCGGGAATGAAACCCCGTGTTTTCCTCTCCGCAAGGAACCCTGGAAATTACGTTTTTTATCAGGAGTTCCTGCAGTTCTGACATGAGAGCGGAGCTCTGGTCCGGGGAGGACAGGACTGTCTCCAAAACCCCTCTGAACGGTGGGGGGGGGACAGGAACTGCAGCGTGTAACCTCTGCTGATCAGTCTGTCCAGCCACCAGTCCAGGTAACATACACGCCGCCACTCTGAGAGCGGCCGCGCATTTATCTGTGGTGCCATGGTGCTCATGGATACGAGCCAGGCTAGAGCCCCTACCGCCGTTACCCGACTCGGATTCTGATCGGAGGTAACCCATGGGGGGCTCGGATCGAAAGGGCTGTAAACCAGCCTCACCGGGGGGGGATTCACCCAGGCTCGCAGCTCGGTGTTGAGTTGGGGCTTCACTGGTGCGCCGCTTGGAGCTGCTGTTGTGCATCCTCTGTGATCTCACCCGCTGACAGCTGGGGAGGACAGGAGGGAGGAGGCAGCGAGCAGAGCTCTACCGGAGCAGCATAGGAGGCTCTCCTGGAGTCATGCTTGAAAACTGTGAGATCGTGGGGCCTCTTAAACGGCCGTTTAAAAGGGACCGTCTCATTAGGAGTGGAGGATGTGTGAGGAAAGCAGCGAGATCGTACGATCTGGCTGAGCTGGAATAAAACGGAAACTTGCTCTTAGAGAATTGTATGTGTTTTATTTCAAAACAATCAGTAGTTTTACACTCATCCCCCCACCAGTCACTTTTTAAATCTCCGCCGTGGCTCCTGCGGAGGGTTGGACCAGGCGCACGCCAACTGCCGACCTCTGCGCTGCTGCTGCGGCTGAGTAGACGGAGCAGCGGGCGGAGGAACTCGGGGAGCTGCGGCAGTGGCCGTGGAGCGTCTCTGCTGATGCCACTGATCACGGCGATCCCGCCAGCGGCCGGTGGTATGGGACGACTGGAAGCCAGAGCGATTAAGAGACCCATGTTTCCTGACCTGCTCAAGTTCCTCTTGAGGTCTGCATTTGGCCCAGCACGGACTGGAAATGAGGACCGAACAGCCCATCCGGACTGATCGGTCCCTCCAGTAACTCCCTCTTAAAATCCTCAGGGATGGAGGAGGAGAGCCGAAGCCACATCTGTCACTGTAGCAGGGTCTGCCAGGCAGCGATGCGGGAGGAACACACAGCCGACGCCGCACAGAGGTTGAGGATGGTGTCTGCGAGATTGCAGAATTCCTCCACATCCTCCGGAGGCAGCTCCATCTCCCGAACCTTCTTGGAGATGGCGTAGGCCAGGAAGGCGGTGTTGTTGGTCGCCGCAGCGACCTGAGCGGCACATTGGTGGGAGCGACCAATCAGCCTGGCCGTGATCTGATCACTGGGGGAGGGGGGCACAGGCCGTCGTCCGACGCGCCGGGCCGACCTAACCCCAAAAACCTCCGACAGACTGGGCTCCAGAGCAGGAACTGGGGGAAACCCCTGATCCGTCAGGGACTCCACCCTCGTGATGGGTGTGAAGGTGGAGACCGGTGCCTTTAGCTGAAGCGGCTCGGCCGCCGCCAGTTACCGCCAGAAAACGGGGCCAAACCGGATCTCGGCGAGTTAGATGAACTGGGGCGAATTTTCCCGCCAGGTCATCAGTCGGGAGCTGGGCTAAAGGCACGGGAACAGGGACACCTTTAGCCTCCGCTACTTTAGCGATGATGTCCGGCAGCACGCTAAGAAGTGCATCAATCGCCGGAAAGGGGGTGGTCGCCGACATTGGGAGGCTCTGAGCCTGAACTGATTTTGCATCTGCCTCCGCGCCATCCGTCCGGAGGAGGGGAGTGGATATATCAGTCGCTGTCTCTGGGGGGGTCCGATTCCCACCCAACACCAAAGATGTCCAATGCCTCATTGAGGGAGCATTGGTCCGCTACGAGGAATTCCCCTTCCAGCGGGGAGAAAATGGCTAGCCGCCGTTGCTTCTCTTCCAGAGGCAGACGCCTGCAGGAAGGGCAGGTGGACTGCGAGGTCAAGGCCAGGCTTGCATGATCAGGAACGAGGCAGCCCTCACAGATGGCATGCAGGTCGTAGCTCATGATGTAACCGGTGTTACAAGCCGGGCAAAGGCGGATAGTGCCGACGCTAGCCATGGTTTTCTTGTATCAGTGCTCTTAAGCTGTCGCTGAAGAAAAAATGGGAGCCGTTTGTCCGGTCTCACCGTAATTTATACGGACCGGGGTGGGGCCCACACAGCAGGTGGGCGTGGACTAAAGTTTTCAGTGCTGCGCGCGAAGGGGTAAACCCACTAGCGATAGCCTTAAAGGGCGAAGCCTATACGAAATAGAACTACCAGAAGTTCGGCTCCATTCAGCTTTAACTGCTTTTTTCTCCTCGCAGCTACGGTTGCTAGGCGACAGCTGTTACGCTCAGGTGAGGGCGGGAACAGCTGGTAAAGGCTAGACCGTCCCAATCCGCAGCTGCTCACTTCCGGCCTCCGTGGTTTTAGCGGTCACCGAAAGACCCAGCCCATGTAGACCGGGTCCTTCGAGGGATGCAGCACCTGAGGCTGACTTCCTGGTCAGCCTCAGCGTTGGTATATTCCCTTTCCGGTTGATTTTGTCAAATGTAAATTTGTTTCAGTACTTGTAAAAGTGTTTTGCATCTTGTTAAATTGTTTTCTGAAATATTAATTTGTTTTCTGAAATGTAAATTTGTTTCAGTACTTGTAAAAATGTTTCACATCTTGTTAAATTGTTTTCTGAAATGTTAATTTGTCTTTAAGTTTGTAAAAGTGTTAGATTTTGTAATGTTGGTTTGCCCCCTCCCCCCCGGCCACCGTAGCCCAAGAGGAAAAATAAGGCAGTCCTACCTTGGCTGTTTTATGGTCATAACTTGTGTTAGTATTTGTTTCCACTCGGCTCCAGTAATCAATGGTCTCTGCGTAACACTCAAGTAATTTCTGACTGCTTCTTTTTATCTCACTTCTAACAGCAAATGCATTTCCTTCTTCTTCTTCTTCTTTTGGTTTCATGGCAGATTGCACTAATGAGTTTGAGGTGCATAGCGCCACCTACTATATCGGAGTATTTAGCATGAACTATGTTCAATGGGATTACTTTATATCATAAATAAATAAATAGCAATAATAATAAAAATAAAAAAAACCAAATACTATAGTATATTCCTAAATTTTTCAGATATTATATAACACCTTCCTGTGTTCCCTTACCCTGTCTCCTGCTGTTCCTAATAGACCTTCAGGGTTCCAGTTTCTTTCTGCCTGACTTATCTTTTGATTTAGTGTAGTCCTCTCCTTATATTTCTTATAATTTAATAATATATGTTCTACACTTTCTGTAACTTTACATTTCATACATGCATTTGTTTGACTTTCACCTAATATCATATTTTATTTAATTCTGTGTAACTGAATCTTAATCTGGTTAAAACACTCTCCTCTCTTCTGTTCTTTCTAGTCACACCCTTGGCATCCATAGATTTCTGTACACAATAATATTTCCTTCCACTTTTATCCATGTCCCACCTGTCCTGCAATTTCTTTATTTCATTTTTAACCTTTGCTTTAGCCTCTCCTTTTCCAAAGGGTATAGTTATATTATTGTTCATCCTGGTTTATTTTTAGCTATTTTGTCTGCTCCCTCATTCCCTTTCATACCTACATAGGCAGGTACCCAACAAAATCTCTAATGCATGTGAAGCATTTGTATTCTATATAAACTCTGACGAATTTCCAGCATTAAATCTCTGTTAGATTTCATATTTTAAATACTGTAAAGGGCTGCTACAGAATCAACACCACATACCACTCTATCTGGTCGTACTTCTTCAACCCATTGCAACCCTACAATAATCGCCATCTGGAACCTCTGGAGATCATTGTGCAAAGAAAGATTCTTCATAAAATGGAGAACATTATAGAGAACCCTGAGCATTCTCTTCATGAGACTGTCGTACAACAACAACGTCTTTAGTCAGAGGCTTCTCCAGATCTGCTGTAAGACAGACCTCTACAGGAGATCCTTCCTGCCCCCAGCCATCAGCATCTACAACAACCCTTTAACTAAACCTGCATAATATGATTCATGAGCTACAACATTTAATTTCCCTTTGCGATTAATAAACATTTTTTTAATGGAATTGAATGGAATCATCACTGCTGTATACACTGATGCCTGTTCAGGTAATATTTTCCTGATACTTACATTCATTGTTGGTATGTATATTCCTACTACTACCCTTTCTTCTTCATCCTTAGACCCACCTGTATAAATGTCTAAATAACTGTAAAATTTGTTTCTTATATATTGATTTGCCAGATTTGTGTTGCGACTCTCAGGCTTCAATTTCTTTAGTTTCATCATATGGGGATGTTACTTGTAGGTTTAGGGGATTTAAACAATTTATTATCTATTCTATATTCCTCTGATTTAGCCTTTATTACCCATACAAAACTATTACATTACACCCCTGAATAACATTCCTTGTAGGGTTTTCTTTCCCACAACCATGTAAACAGCACCAATATGTAGATCTTATTACACAGACACAAATCCTCAATGCTTTATTTATAACTCTTTCTGTTTACAATACATGTGTTTTAGCAGCTGCTCTATATACAAATCACCCACAATGTATTGTTGATCTCATTAGTGCTCTATAATTATATTTAATGATTGTTTATTTGCTCCCCAGTCTTCCCCCACTATTGTTCTCATCAGATTTATGATTTCCTTGCTCTTTGATTCCACCTTTTCAATATATATTTTCTATGTTCCCTTTGGGTCTAATTACATTCCACAATATTTAAAATGATCTACTGTTTCCATATTGTGGCCATATAGTTTCAAATTCTGTTTGTGTATTCCTTTCTTCTTGATTTGTGTCACATGGCAAGATTTACTTGGAGAGAGCTTAAAGCCCCAATTATATGACCATTGTTCGATCTTACTTATTGCTTCCTTATATTTATTTCTTACTCTTATGGGATGTCCTTATGTCCAAATGGCCCCATCATCTGAATACAAAGCCACCCAGTACTCCAGTCAGCTTTTTAACAAGTCCTTTTCATATAAATAGACCATTCTTGTAAATCTATTTAGACATTTACGCAGTAGATCATTGGAAAATGATTGTTGCCAATACCTGTGCTTTCCTTTACATTCCAGTCAAGACTTCAGTCATTTTCTACCGCTTCTTCCATAGTGGGTCCCAGGGAAGCTGGTGCCTATCTCCAGCAGTCTATGGTTGGGAGGCATGGTACCCCCTGGACAGGTCACCAGTTCATTGCAGGGCAACACAGATACACATAGGACAAAAAACCATGCACATGCTCATTCACACTAAGGGCAATTTTGAGAAGCCAATTAACCTAACAGTCATGTTTTTGCACTGTGTGAGGAAGCCAGAGTACCCAGAGAGAACCCACACATGCACAGGGAGAACATGCAAACTCTATGCAGATAGACCCCTGGCTGGGAGTTGAACCCAGGACCTTCTTGCTGCAAGGCAACAATGCTACCAACTGCGCCACCGTGCAGCCCTTTCACATCACATTCACATGAATTTCCCAGAATATGAAAAACTGGAGTAAGATCAATACAAGATAATGTGTAAGAACGTATGTTCTTGTGCCATATCCAGTATTTATACATACTAGTTGTCTAACGTCCATTATTTCTTCCACTGCTTCTCCATTATTGTCAGTATGTTTACTTCCCCAAAGACTATTGTGTGCACTGAGATCTCTGCATCATATTTCTTTTCCATTTCCCAGTCTAATTAATCCCTCTAATGTTTCTGCGCTTATTGATTTACAAGGATTATATAAGTTGATTTTTTTTAACCAATTTTCTATCTGATTTATAGATTTCAATAATTACACATTCTACTACTATTAGAGTTGCTACTCTTCAAAATGGTATCCCATCCTTTACAGATGTTGAACTTCCTCCGTCCTGATTTTTATCTCTATCAAACCTAACAGATTCATATCAGGACCTATGTTCCCCCACCATTATGATGCTTCAAATGTCAGAGATATGGGCACGTTGCCGCAGTTTGTAAAGGAAGACAGAGATTATCCAAATGTGTTGGGGATCATACGTTTGAAGAATGCCAAAATAATGTGCAGGAAAATTGCTGTAACTGTTGCGGTCAACACAGAGTTTGGGTAATGTGAAATCAGAAAAAGAGCAGTAGAAATTCAAAAAGTTAAATAAAGAAAAAACTCAGTAAAGTAAGCTATGCAGAGGCAATAAAGACAGTTTGAGAACTGATGTGGAAGGAGGGGTTATTAATTAAACTTTGTAAATTAGGTCATATGTTTAAATGGATCAAGAATTTTTGTTTTGTTGTTGAACGATTCAAGTTAAGATAGGAAAGAGTTATTCTCAAAGATACTTTGTTGAGAATGGTATACCTCAAGGAAGTATAGTAAGTCCTTTATTATTTTCTGTAATGATAAATGATTTCCCAAATTTTATGAAGTTGAAAGTGGGATGGGGTTTTCTCTTTTTGATGGATGATGGAGCAATTTGGAAAAAAGGAAAGAAGTTGGAGTTTTTAATAAAACTACAAAAGCACAGCAATTATCATATAAATGGGGTGTAAAAATTTTTGTTGATAAAACAAACGTGATGTTTTTTACAAAGAAAAGAAATGAATGTAAATTACAACTCAAACTATATAATCAGGAAGAGGAATACTCCTGCAAAGGTTTCCTGAGCCTCTGAATGGTCTATCAGTCTCGGTCAGGAGGTTACACAATCATGGGGAAGACTGGTGACTTAAAAGATGTCCAGAAGACAGTCATCAAAACCCTCCACAAGGAGGGTAAACCACAGTAGGTCATTGCTAAAAAAGCTGGTTGTTCATAGAGTTCTGTATCAGAGCTTATTCATAGAAAGTTAAGTGGAAGGACAAAGTATCATAGGCAAATGTGGACCAGGAACAGAGAGAACTGCAGCCTTGAGAGGATTGTCAAAGAAAGTCCATTGAAGAATTTCAGGGAGCTTCACCAGGCACTATGCACAGGTGAATAGTACACATGCGCTACAAATGTAGTATTCCTCATGTCAAGCCACTCTTAAACCAGAAACTAGACTGCTGCTCAGCGGTATGAAATCCACTTTTTAGATGAAAGTTTGCATTTTATTTGGAAATCAAGATTCCAGAGTCTGACGAAAGATGTTACTGGTGTTTTTGTCCACTATGCTTCTGAAGTCCACAGTTAACTAAGCCATGTACTAGGAAACTTTAGATCACTTCATGCTTCCTTCTGCAAACAGGTTTTATGGATATGCTGATAATATTTTCCAGCATGACGTGGCCCCTGCCAACACTTCCAAAGTTACCAAAAGCTGGTTGAATAACAATGGTGTTACTGTGCTTGATCGGCCAACAAACAAACCTGACCTGAATCCCTTGGAGAATCATAAAGGAAGATGAGAGACACTAGACCCAACAACGCAGATGACCCGAAGGCAGCTATCAAAGCAACCTTGGCTTCCATTACACCTCAGCAGAACCACAGACTGATTGCCTACATGCCACACCGCATTATTGCAGTAATTTATGTAAAAGGACCCCTGATCAAGTATTGAGCATGTAGAAAATGAACATCCTTTTCAGAAGCCTGACATTTCTGTTGAAAATATCCTTTTGTCTTATGTATTAATCTAAATTTCTAAGCCATTGAATTTTCGGTTTTCATTAATCAGCAAAATTGCAAAAAATGTCTTGACATATTTCACTCTATGTGCAATGAAGCTATATAATATGAGCTCCACTCTCTGAAGTGAGTGACAATAAGTATTGAACTTTTTAACAATATTAAAATTTTTTGAGATGTACCTGTACATTTCACGTAGACGTTAGCCTTTACTTGCGTAATCCTATCTGTACGCTTTACTAATATTTAGTTAACAATTATATTATTAATAATAATAAAGTCTCTGTCACTGTTGCATGACCAATAAAAACAGGGTCAAGGAAGTTCACGTTAACCAATTAGAGCAAACCTTTTAAATTTAAATATAAGTATAAAATTCATATTTTACTGCATTGGCTATTACTAGAAATGTACATTACACTCACCCACCACTTTATTAGGTACACCTGTCCAACTGCTCGTTAACACAAATTTCCAATCAGCCATTGGAAATCAGCCACATGGCAGCAACTCAATGCATTTAGGCATGTAGACATGGTCAAGACAATCTTCTGCAGTTGAAACCGAGCATCAGAATGGGGAAGAAAGGCGATTTAAGTGACTTTGAACGTGGCATGGTTGTTGGTGCCAGACGGGCTGGTCTGAGTATTTCAGAAACTGCTGATCTACTGGGATTTTCACGCACAACCATCTCTAGGGTTTACAGAGAATGGTCCGAAAAAGAGAAAATATCCAGTGAGTGGCAGTTCTGTGGGCGCAAATGCCTTGTTGATCCCAAAGGTCAGAGGACAATGGTCAGACTGGTCCGAGCTGATAGAAAGGCAACAGTAACTCAAATAACCACACATTACAACCAAGGCATGCAGAAGAGCTTCTCTGAATGCGCAACATGTCAAATCTTGAGGGGATGGGCTACAGCAGCAGAAGACCACACCAGGTGCCACTCCTGTCAGCTAAGAACAGGAAACTGAGGCTACAATTCACACAGGCTCACCAAAATTGGACAATAGAAGATTGGAAAAATGTTGTCTGGTCTGATGAGTCTTGATTTCTGCTGCAACATTCGGATGGTCGGGTCATAATTTGGCGTCCGCAACATGAAAGCATGGATCCATCCTGCCTTGTATCAACAGTTCAGGTTGGTGGTGGTGGTGTAATGGTGTGGGGGATATTTTCTTGGCACACTTTGGGCCCCTTAGTACCAATTGAGTGTTAACGCCACAGCCTACCTGAGTATTGTTGCTGACCATGTCCATCCCTTTATGACCACAGTGTACCCATCTTCTGTTGTTTACTTCCAGCAGGCGTCGTGCCATGCCATAAAGCACGAATCATCTCAGACTGGTGTCTTGAACATGACAATGAGTTCACTGTACTCAAATGGCCTCCATAGTCACCAGATCTCAATCCAATAGAGCACCTTTGGGATGTGGTGGAACTGAAGATTCGCATCATGGATGTGCAGCCGACAAATCTGTGTGATGCTATCATGTCAATATGGACCAAACTCTCTGAGGAATGTTTCCAGTACCTTGTTGAATCTATGCCACAAAGGATTAAGGCAGTTCTGAGTGAAAAAGGGGGTCATAAAGGCAGAAACAAGAAAGGCAGAAGCATAGTGCAAAGCCAGGAATGGACTAGCAACAACAGGATGTGGTCAACAGAGGATTTAACATGGAGTAACTGAACCAAGGATTATTTATACTGGGGAGTGTGATTACTGAATGCTACACAGGTGAGTGAATGAACAGACTGGAAACAGCTGTGAAACACCAGGAAAGGGAAACAGAGGCACTGATGTAAAGAGTAACACTAATAACCAAAAAGACATGAATACAATCAAACATAAGATGTTGCAATGTAACCACAATTATCAAACTTAACGTAAAGTCCAACAGATCATGACATAAACAAAGTCTATTCTGAGAAAAAAAGAGTTCAGAGCACAAAAAATAATGAAATTGCACAAGAAAGAAAGAAGGTGCCAAAAGGACCTTAATGAAAAGATCTGACAAACTGGGATATTCAGGCTGAGGTGGTAATTGCTGAATAAGAAACAGGTGGGTGAGTAACTGATACCAAGCAGCTGTGAGAAGCAGGGGTCTAAGGGCTGAGAGAAACTGAATGATAAACTCAATAAATACACACAGATCCAGAGAAACAAACAGAAACCTAAAATAAGAACACACCAGAAACAAAAAACACAACCCAAAGGGAAACAGGAAGTAAATAAAACACTGACATCAAAGAAACACAGATTTCAAAACAAACCTGGAAGTGAGAAGTACTCCTATAAAAGCATTACCTAAAGACTACAACCTGAATTAGAATATCAAAGACAAACCTACACAGTTAGCACAAAAACTAATTTCAAGGTCTACATGATGATGTCAGATGTAAATTTTAGAGTCTGAGATATTTAAACTCACAGAAAATTGTGGGCACCTACTGGAGTTATGCTGGAAAACAAAGACAAGACAGAAGAAAATGTGTGTTTATGAACAGTATCATAAATGCATGTTCTCCTAAAACCATGCAGAATAATCCAGAAATTAAATTAATTATGTACTAACATGCTAATTATATTCAGTGTGCCACATACTAATTTCTAATATGCCAGGCACTTTTAAAAGCTAATGTCAACCTTAGGTCATTTATAAAACAACGTACTTTGCAGGAATGGCTCAGAAGTGTCAAGTTTGGTGTGGCGGTGGACCCCAAAATGCAGACGACAGCAAGCAGCAGTGGTGAGTAAACTGATTTAATAAATAAAACTCAGTGAAGCAGGTTATGGCAGAAAACGGCATGGACAGGCAGGAACTGAAATGTTTCCGCAAGGAATGAACAGAATGAGGGTGTATATGTATGGCGAGACACAGGTGAAAAACAAAAGCTGATTGATATGGTGTAGGTGGGCCGAATGAAGCTGATTCCATGACAGAGACAGAGAGTGAAAACAAAGCATGGCATTAGCTAAATACTACCTGGACATCATCAAACCTAAGAAACATAGCAGTGGAACATAATCCAGAAAGCAATATGAACAGAACACAACAATCAAAAGAAACCAAAACATAAAACCACATTTAAAACAATAAACAGAAGCAGGTTCCAAAACTGAACTGTGAGAAATATAAGAGGAAAAACACGCAACCAAAAACCAAACACCCTCAAATCATGACAAAAAGTCAGTAATGAACAAGAAAGCATGAGTCCTTGTCATAAATACACATGTCCTGTTCTTTTGGTTTGTTTTCCTGATTTGAGAACAACATCCACGCTAGTGTACAGTATAGGGAGGTCAATCTTGGATGTATACGTGTTAAGATTCAAATGTTTTTCTGCAACATACATTGAGGATTCTGCAGACGGTCTGCTGTTACTGGAGAGGCAAAATGATATGTTGCTCCTGGCTAAATCCCCTAATGTGCATTCCACTTTAATGCATCCACACTTGCTCACTGATGCCAAAACCGCCAAAAACATGACACAGGTATTATAACTGTTGTGCCCTAAAAAATGATCAATTCAAGAGGAATACTTATCTTAATGAATATTAGTCATTTACATCGGATGGTAGGAGAGCTCCTCCTTTAGTGTAAGGAAGAAAGCAATATTAAAAAAGGCTTGAAAGAAGTTGACGAGTGACGTTCCTGCAAACTAAGCTTTATGTAACTAATCCAGAATGGGGAGAAATCAATCTGAATATTAACACTGACTGTATTTGCACTTTGCTTTGACTCGGGTCCAGCCATGAAAAGGCAGAAATGTTTATTAGATTCACATAAAATAATACGATTAAACAGCAGTCTAATTGTATATATTAACTTTCCCAGTTAGCATATTTAGTTGCAGATATATCAAAACAATGTCTGGATTGTTTATAATTATCAAGGCTGAAATTATGGTGTATTTGGTCTAGAAGTAAATGTTTTGACTAATTAGGGGTCACACAATTATTAGTAGTCCAAATATAGAGATGTCTTATCTGTGATTGACACTGACATTTTTCTTTTATAAAACAAACTTGACTGTTTCTCTGGAGATACCTTATAAATATGTCTTCATGTTTATCGTTATTCTCTCAGTTTGAATTACCAAAACTGCTTGCTCTGTAGGTGCTTTTAACTTAGATTAAATTCATGTCCATGTATAATAGTTCAGTGCTTTGCATGGTTTTCAAATTTTCAACAAATAAAATCTAAAAGGTCTTTTGATGTGTTGCTCGTTCAGCTTTTGTACATCTAAAGACTGAAATGTTTGCCAGTCAGATTGGATGTTGAATATGTATGAACAGCAGTATTCAGTTCATTGGTCCTTGGTCTGGACTTTGACAGGGCCATTATAACATGTACTGTCATCATCAATTAATTAGAATATTACTGAAAAGTTCATTTATTTTAGTAACTCAATCCACTCAAGAGAAACACAGATAGATTTATTACACGCTTATGATCATTTTCCCCTTACAGCTAATGAAAACAAGACATTTAGGATTAGAATATTACATCAGACCAACATTAAAAAAAAAACATTTCTCTAAAAAACATTTTTTAGAGAAATGGGGCTTAATGAAAAGCATGTTTAATTTTTCTATTATTGTTTCACCTGTATTTGTAAAGATAATTTCTTTTTTTGTGGCACTAGTGGCCTTTATTTTGTCAGGACATGGATTGGAGAGAGAGAGGGGAAGACATGCAGCAAAGGTCAACGTGCCAGGACTCGAACCCGTGAACGCTGCGTTGAGGACTGTAGCCTCTGAATATGGATCATGCGGTTTTACCACTGCCATGCCCTATACAGTTACATTTTATTAAGACATGAAGTCTCATTTTCAAAAGCAACCGTAAGGGCTGATATTTTGAAAACATACTTTTAATCTGATTTATCAAAACACATATTTTAGTTCACTGACTATAACTGTAAGTGGTAATACATTTAGTATTGTTAATGTCTGGAAAATGAACCCCAGCCCGTTTCAAGTCTTCTGCAGTACATTTTCTTAAGGATTGACCTGTAGCTCCATCCATCCTCCTACCATCTCTGATCCGGCCCCCTCCTTCCCCTGCTGAAACAATGTATCCTCATAGCATAATGCCACCACCACCATGTTTTACTATGAGGATGTTGTGTTCAGTTTCATGCACAGCGCTAAGTTCCCAGGACACATAGTATCTCACATGTAGGCCAAAAAGTGGTCAAAGGTCCTACTTTAAACTTCTCAACCTTCTCCCAGACCTGTCTGCTGTGTTCCTTGGCCATCATGTTGTTGTTTGGTTCTTTAATGTTCCTTAAAAACCCTCTGGGATTTTCACGGAGCAACTGGGATTATACTAGGATTAAACAACATACAAAGGCACACTATTTCCTAATTAGATGGTTCTGAAGTCACTGCTTGCAGGAATACCAGGTACAGACGTAGCCTCCAGTTTGAAATCAGGCCTGTTGCTCATTCTGTTAATTCATCTGGCTAATCCACAGTATATTAATGTTTTCTCTGGAAAAAATTATCTTGAAATCACACTGATTAACACATACTGATACAAAATGAAAGAAATACTGTGTAAACACGCTTATTAAAATTTATTCCTGTTTATGATTAAAGTCAGTGTGTTTTCAACTGAATACTGAGTCTTTCTTTACCACTCAAGTTATCCAGATCTGAGCAACACCAGACCCCAAAAGACTGGATCGATTGTTCTTAACATCAAGGTCATGTTGGCACAAAATGCACCAAATGACTCCATACGTCTGGCTTCTCAGATGCTCACTGGCGACATGAAGGCTGGGCTGGCAGTCTCTGGTGGCCAGTACACGCACAAATAAGTTCCAGGATCGGCATCGCTAAATAATGTTATGTGTTTGCAACCAGAACATTACTTATTACTAAGGAGAGCAGGGAAATACTTGGTAAGATTACAGACAGATAGTGTTACAGTATGCCAAGAGCACATTTTTACACTGAATATACACTTGTAGCTGTTTTGAAGACTATTAAAGCGATAAAGTATGATTAAAGCAGGGTATTGGCATAGGGGGGAGATTTCACATTGTTTGTTAGATGATGAATCTGAATAAGTAGCCACAACACAGCTTTAGGCCACCGCGAGTCCATCTGACAGAAACGCAGTGATCTAAAAAATGCTTGTGTAATGAAATGTTGGCTTCGTGAGAGTAAATTCTGTATGCCTTGGGAATATGGAAAATCCACGAAGACAAAACAGTGCTGGTAACCACTTTCACAGGGGGTTTTTAGCGTTCACTTAAAAAAAAACCCAAAAAAAACACACAGATCTGAAGTGATAATTTCCCTCGCTGTAGCCATAAAGAACCTAAATCCCACTTCCCCGACCTTTTCCAAGTGCTAGCTTTGTTGATTTATGGTGCAGCCCAAATGGTAGAGCAATATCACACATGCTGAAACTCACCAGCAAAGGTTTACTATTCCCAGGACACACCAACACAGAATTGTTGCTCAAAATCTAAAAGAAAACATTAGGTAAAAAATGCAACTACAAATGTAAGCCTTGAAAACAAGTCATCTCTATAAAATTAATAAAAGTAAATTGAATTCAGCTGGGACAAAAATAATAGCGGCGAAAAGGTTGACCCGCTGCCATTGATGCGTGCCAACTGTAATCTCTGCGTTTACAGTTGCAAAATGCTTCTCAAGAAATAAGCTCTTGGATGTGTCTTGCACGTCACATTTTATCATTTATCCTGTGGTAAGAATGAGGTAAAATGTAAGCACAGACTAGAACCGGTCCAAACAATTCAGTCATCCAACACTGTTTTCACTTTCTCAGCTCCAGCTCGACTCCAACGAAATCAGAGCATTTCATAAAGAAACCACTGTTATGACACAAGGTTTGCTTTACATGCTTAAAATCATAGCTTTAATTTGACACATATCTATCAGCCCTATAGACAAAAAAACAACAACAACATGGTTAAACAGCGTTTTGGTGCATTTTAAGGTAAGCAGGTAATTAGTGTCATATGGCTGCAACGTTTTTCAAAATCTGTTCAGATATCTTTCCACGACATCAATAACATCATCCCTGTATGGAAGAGCTTCTTATAATCGCACTGGAACACCATGACAGTTTAGAGGTTCATGCATGTGCATAATAAACACCAACCACAACGAGAATATTATCGAACATGCAAACATTGTTGAAAAATAAACCATGCTGAAATTCTCCTTAAGCAAAACCATCTGCTGCTATCGTTCACAGCGGCCGACCCCTCGGACAACATCTCCGTATCTAAATCATTAATGACACCTTAATGACAGCATTAATGGCATTTTAAAAAGAAGACGCTTGTATAAATCAAGATTAATCTTGAACATCTTTTTGGTGAATAACACTGTATCTGTGTAACCAAAGGATGGACTGACACAACACATTCAACTTGAGAAATTGCTGTTTCTTGTTTTGTGTCAAATTGTGCTGGGCCTCACAAGCAGTCATCATGCACACCGCCGCCTTTGTTTTTGTTAAAACTTCAGCTTAATAGTGCTCCACTCTGTGTCTATACATCTCAATTTCATTCATGGAAATAGTGTTTCATGATAATTAAATTCAGATGTGCAGTCTGGCTCCATGCATTCAGACAGCATATTGCATGTGACCTAATTCTGCAAACATTTGGCTGAGTGAAAGGTAACATGGTGTCTCATAAATGTTGATGGTGCTTGGAATAAGGACTTAAGTATAAGGCATTAGTTGTATCAACATACAACCTCTGATAAAGGACATAAAGGGCAACTATAGTTGTGATGCTGATTTTTGTTTCATTGCACTGACTAGTGTTTCCAGATGCACATTGACGTTCTCTTTTTATACTAATTGTTGTATGAGCTATTTAGTGAAGAGTTTTCACAGTGCTATCAGCTTCACAGGTATTTATACGATCTATTATCTTTAAATAGCTATGTACAAGCACCACTCGGGCGGTTTTTTGGTTTGTTTGCTTGGGGCATAGCTTTGTGGAAAAGTCTTCTGGAAGTCCTTACGTATTTGTTTTTCTATATTTCAAAGGTTTATCTTCTTAGACTTTAATTTCCTGTTTTCTCAAGTGTTTTTGTGGTCATTCTTATTGTATAAAAACAAGAACAATAGATATGATCTAGCTCCATCATACATCAGAGATCTGATTGTTCCATACGTTCCTAACAGAGCACTTCGTTCTTAGACTGCAGGTTTACTGGTGGTTCCTAGAGTCTCTAGAAGTAGAATGGGAGGCAGATCCTTTAGTTATTGAGCTCCTCTCTTGTGGAACCAGCTCCCAGTTTTACTCCATGAGGCAGACACCCTGTCTATTTTTAAGGCTAGGCTTAAAACTTTCCTTTTTGATAAAACTTATAGTTAGAGTGGCTTAGTTTATCAGGGAAGGAGCCTTCCTGCCTCCCTGTTGGTTGGAGTAAGGGGGAGTCAGGTTTAGCCTAAACCGGCTCAGTTATGGTTGAGGTGCAAACACACCCTCCATTTCTGCTACCTGTATGACCCCTTCTGTTTTCCAATGGTTATAATCAGTCTGACAGAGAGGTATCCCAATCCTTGTGGTTTTTAGTATAACAATGACCATCAGTGGGACCCTTTGTGGGGTGCCTTGTGACGACATTGTTGTAAATAAGCACCGTTTAACTAAACAATCTGAACTGAAACTATATGTGTAGTTATGCTGCTATAGGCTTAGGCTGATGGAGGACATAATGACCACTTTCACCCTCTTCGCTACATTCTCACACTACTCTCCAATTTTGCATTATTTGCTGTTATTTCAGCTTTTAACTTTGTTCTCTCTCTTTTCTCTTCCTA
>JAHUTJ010026115.1:0-18400 GCA_036250325.1 Characodon lateralis | reverse complement strand
CACATAGAGTTAGTCACAGTAGAAGCTCAGTCAGTAGCCATGTCTAGGAGAGAGAAAGGGTTAAACACTGAAAGACAGGGCCATGTGGATCATCGGTAGAGGGTGAGCATTAAGTTGTTGCCAGCAGTTTGTGTTTGCTGTTGTGTGTTCGACCTGTTATCTGCTGAAAGCCTTGCTGTCTCTCACAGTCTGAACGAAGTGCAGACATGTCTCAACATCCCTAGTCCAAACTGGTATTTAAACATGTGGTCTGTTCACTGATTGGAAAAATTCATCATGTTTGAGTTTCCAGCTTCTCACTACAGTCCATCTTCAACAGTCTGAGTATTATTGTTGACTGGGTCACAGTCTGAGTCCTGAACTGCTGCTCAGTGCACAGGCATCATGTTCATGTGTCACCTGTGCGTCCACGTCATGGCCGTGTCCATCGACCCCGCTGACTACAACGTAAGGACGAAGAGTGACAGAGGACCGGTCCCCGTGTTCGACCGCTCCAAACACGCTCACGTCATCGAGAACTGCCACTGTTACCTGTGCCAGGTGGATGTGTGAGTAACACACCTGCATTCACGCGACATCCCAGTAGTAACACAGGAAACTCTGAAGGAAGCTTCAGTAACTAGAAAACCTCATGAGCTGCTGGGAATGTTCTGATGTTCAAATGTTTCTGTTTTCTCGAGCTGTTTGGTGATAATGATGCGGGTGTGTTTACCTGAGCAGCCACGTCCACAGAGAGATTCATTAATCACTTCCCAGGGGAGGACAGAGCGCCCTCTGCAGGCGGCTCAGTGCAAACTCACAGATACAACAACAGCTCATTCAGCTTTGGTCAGAACACCTCACTTTGTTTAGTTCATATGTAAAGTGTTCAGCCTTGGCACATGGAACCATGGCTCCGTTAAGACCCACCAATAAAAATAAAACCCCGTACCATCAAACTCATGGCTGTCAGTCATGACTACAACACTGGTCCACACTGAATGCATCAGATGGTCTCTAATGAGTTTGAAGGTACGAAAGGTTGCTTTGAGATGTTTGTCAAATTTGAAATGAGAATCCAAGGTGTTTCTGTTTCTAATGTGCCCATTGATCTTTAGATTTACATCATTTCTGTTTGGTCCTGGAGGAAGAACAAGCTGGTAGTTTCGTTTAGATGTATGGTGAGACATGACTTATTAAACCATTAAGACCACGATTCAAAAGATGTCTCTTAGAAAACAACATCATGTTTCTGAATAAGAATGTCTGATCTAACAGGAGTAAACTTCAAGAAATGCCCTCATAAAGAAGAGGACAACCCAGTTCAGTCTCTCAGTAATCGGTGCTGGACAGTAAAATTCTGCAGGCACATCCAGATTTCAGACATGCTGCTGCTGGTAATGCTGAATAATTCACAGCTGCAGGGAGATCTGATGGAGAGGGTGTGGGGGTTTCCACACACATTGCATTACAAAAATGTAACTGTAAATTCTGTGAAGTGGACCATTAAAGGAGCAATTACTTGGAGCCAGGGTGCTTGATGGAAGCTGAATCTAGGTCAGTGGGCTGCAAAGTCTCCCAGAGGGCTCCTGAACTGGGTCAGACAGGAAACCCCATCCCATAATCCTCTGCTGCTGTCGGTGCCACTTACTGATCCAGATCCTGAAACAGCTACAAAAAGATTTAAAATTGCATATTTAATCAGGTGTCTGTATATGACCCCTCCATGTGCATTGCATTCTGGGGATTGTATTATTTTATTTTAGTTTGCTTTGCTTTCCTTAATATGTGTGTGTGTGTGTGTGTGTGTGTGTGTGTGTGTGTGTGTGTGTGTGTGTGTGTGTGTGTGTGTGTGTGTGTGTGTGTGTGTGTGTGTGTGTGTGTGTTGTCACAGGGGACCTAAGTCGAAGCACTGCAGCGCCTGTAACAAGTGTGTGGCCAACTTCGATCACCACTGCCGCTGGCTCAACAACTGTGTGGGCAGCAGGAACTACAAGTGAGTGTTTCAGTCCCTCTGCCTGATGTTTTCACAGTCATTTCACGAGAAAATGAGGCAGATTTTGGGGAACATCAAGTCCTCCAATGTCTTGGAAGTACAGCTACATGTGTTCTTAGTGAACAGAGTTGCTGAAATAAATTAACTTTTCTTTAATATAATACAATTTTACTCAGATGCACCCGTATATTTGTCACTTTTGATGAGCTCCCACTGTAAAATGTTTTTATACGTAGAATAATGGGGAGGAATTCACAGTGTTCTGCTACGTCATGACCTGGTACTTTACTCTCTGTGATGTCACCGTGTCATTTCTTGATTTTTTTTTTTTCATAACACTGATCAACTGAAATGAAATGTTGTCAAAGTTGTCAAATAATTCTTATTCAAATTATTCAGACATTAAGGATGCCTGAAGTTACACATTCCTGTGTCCCCTGGTGAGGAAACGTTCCTTAATGGCGTGGTGTCAGATGAAGTGATGTCATTGGGTCATTGCTGTTTGCATATTTGAGTTACATTTACATTTTTTCTGCTGCAGTGGTACACATGTGAGATGTGAATGACATGTGAAAGCTAGCATTAAATGTATAGGAAGACAATGTTGGAACATAATTTTCCTCTTGTGTTCGTCCTCCAGTTGGCTGATACACAATAGTGTGACAAGGTGTAAGATTATAGCAGCTAAATCCAACAGGTATGGTGCCAACAAGTGTAGGAATATTGTGTGAACTCATTAGTCCCTCTTGTCTGGCAGATTGTTCCTCCACAGTGTGGTATCAGCTCTGGTGGGGGTTTGTCTGGTTCTGGTTTTCGCCTCATATGTGTTCATCGAGTTCTTTCTGGACCCGTCCAAACTGCGCACTGATAAACACTTTCTGGGTAAGAAATGACCTCTGACCCTGTAAAAAGTATCTACCTGCCTTCCAGAATGAGACAGGTGTGTCTGTATGTGTCCACAGGTGTGTCTGTGTGTGTCCACAGGTGTGTCTGTATGTCCACAGGTGTGTCTGTGTGTGTCCACAGGTGTGTCTGTATGGGTCCACAGGTGTGTCTGTATGTGTCTGTATGTGTCCACAGGTGTGCCTGTGTGTGTCCACAGGTGTGTCTGTATGCGTCCACAGGTGTGTCTGTGTGTGTCTACAGGTGTGTCTGTATGCGTCCACAGGTGTGTCTGTATGCGTCCACAGGTGTGTCTGTGTGTGTCCACAGGTGTGTCTGTATGTGTCCACAGGTGTGTCTGTATGCGTCCACAGGTGTGTCTGTATGTTTTATGTATGTGTCCACAGGTGTGTCTGTATGTGTCCACAGGTGTGTCTGTGTGTGTCCACAGGTGTGTCTGTATGCGTCCACAGGTGTGTCTGTATGCGTCCACAGGTGTGTCTGTATGTGTCCACAGGTGTGTCTGTATGTGTCCACAGTGCAGAATGAGACAGGTGTGTCTGTGTGTGTCCACAGGTGTGTCTGTATGTGTCCACAGTGCAGAATGAGACAGGTGTGTTTGTGTGTGTCCACAGGTGTGTCTGTATGCGCCCACAGGTGTATTTGTATGCGTCCACTGGTGTCTGTATGTGTCCACAGGTGTGTCTGTGTGTGTCCACAGGTGTGTCTGTATGTGTCCACAGGTGTGTCTGTATGTGTCCACAGGTGTGTCTGTATGCGTCCACAGGTGTGTCTGTGTGTGTCCACAGGTGTGTCTGTATGTCCACAGGTGTGTCTGTGTGTGTCCACAGGTGTGTCTGTATGTGTCCACAGGTGTGTCTGTATGTGTCTGTATGTGTCCACAGGTGTGTCTGTATGTGTCCACAGTGCAGAATGAGACAGGTGTGTCTGTATGCGTCCACAGGTGTGTCTGTATGCTTCCACAGTGCAGAATGAGACAGGTGTGTCTGTGTGTGTCCACAGTGCAGAATGAGACAGGTGTGTCTGTATGTGTCCACAGGTGTGTCTGTATGCGTCCACAGTGCAGAATGAGACAGGTGTGTCTGTATGCTTCCACGGTGCAGAATGAGACAGGTGTGTCTGTATGCGTCCACAGGTGTGTCTGTATGTGTCCACAGTGCAGAATGAGATAGGTGTGTCTGTGTGTGTCCACAGGTGTGTCTGTGTGTGTCCACAGGTGTGTCTGTGTGTGTCCACAGTGCAGAATGAGACAGGTGTGTCTGTATGCGTCCACAGTGCAGAATGAGATAGGTGTGTCTGTGTGTGTCCACAGGTGTGTCTGTGTGTGTCCACAGTGCAGAATGAGACAGGTGTGTCTGTATGCGTCCAGAGTGCAGAATGAGAGGTGTGTCTGTATGTGTCCAGAGTGCAGAATGAGATAGGTGTGTCTGTATGCGTCCACAGTGCAGAATGAGACAGGTGTGTGGTTCGTCTTCCTCCCCGTGGCTCCTCTCAGGTCAGCAGCAGCAGTAATTCCTGTTCTGGCTGCCATCACCATCGCTCTGGGCCTGCTGTCATCTGTGCTGCTCTGCCACCTGCTCTGCTTCCACATCTACCTGAGTAAGAAACATTACTTTGCTCACCTTGCCATCCTCTTACTGCAGTTATGTGATCAGGGTAGTTTACCTTAAAGTTGCCCAAATAACCCTAAGCAGGAGCTGCTTTAACAAGGATATGGAAAGATGACATGAGGCTTTATCAGTTCAGATCTCTGCAGCATTGACATGAAGATAAGGCAGTTAACCTCAGACTGGTGAAATGATCCCAGTGTTAAAACCAGTTTCAGTTTTTTAGAGAACCACAGAGATCTTCACATTGATGCTGTCACCTGTGGAGAGGTGTGGTCAGTGTCCTCTTTAAACTCAGAGAATGGATTATATGGCTGAGAGTCCAGATAAAACTACCCGTGGGTGTGTGTGTGTGTGTGCAGTGTGGAACAGACTCAGCACCTATGAGTACATTGTGCGACAGCGCCATCGTCTGGACAGCAGAGATACGAGGAAAGCAGCTGCAGTGAAGGAGACCAGACCTCCATCAGTCATCCAGGTATCGAAGCTCCTCTCCTGGGGCCTTGAATCTGAGTCATTATCTTTTGTCACCTGAGATTTATTCCAAACTTTCTTCAGTGTGGATTGGAGTTAGTTTTCATTTAGTTCTGGTGTGTAGCTGAAAAATGTGGTTCTGAAACAGCAAGGATGCTGTTAGACCTGTGGTGCACAAGCAACTGGTGATGGTCTTTAGCGTGTCTGAGCTCAGTATGGCTGAGACTGGTGGAGGAGAAAAACTCCTGCAGAAACAGCAGAGCTGAGCTGCTTTCCCACAGTCAGGTTGGGCGGATGTGAACAAGCTCGTTTCATTAAGGACATTTGAACAGTTTAAAAATGATTTCTTTGGAAATAAAAAGACAAAAATAGAGCAAATTTAAAAAAGGCAAACAGGATAATATATAGTTCCAAAAATAAGAAATAAGAAAACGTTTGAAACAACTCAGATTCCTTTTCTCTCCGTTCGGATTTTGTCCAAATCCAGTTTTTGTCTCGGCTTCTTTACTCATATTCTGTCGACTTCCTGCACATCTGACATATCTGACCGTTACCGCATATCAGGAGCTGACATGACAAAAGCATCTGGACATACAAAGCAGAGATGGGAGGGAAAAGCTCCTGCACAAGCCACACAGGACCTGAGAGAAGAACCGGGACCTTTATGAGCTTTATGCCTAATTCAGGCCAGAATGTAGCTCAAAAATGTCCAAGTGAATGAAATAATTTAGGCCATAAAAAATATAGAAACAAAGAAAAGAACTTGGGAATGTGACATTAAAGCGTAGCTCGTTGAGCACATGAAGTTTCTGATCTGAACTGAGCAAAGTGCTGCAGAAGCTGAGCGGATCATCTCTAGAATATCTTTACATCTTTGTGTTTAAATGTTTTGTGAAATCTGCATGAAAATAAAAATCTGCTTCTAGGAACAAATAATTTCACTTAGAGAAGTAGATTCCTTTATAAGACAAGAAAGGAGGAGCTTAGATTATGAGTGAATGTAGGTTCTCTTCTGAAGATCAGTCAGAAAATGTCATAATTAAGTCTTCTATCAGTCATAAACCCCTTTTCATCAACAATATCAATAATCTGATTAAAAGGGTTGTATTTAATTCACCTTCATTCAAAAGCCCAGCCTAGCATAGAACCTTCTAACATCTCTGCTTTCACTCTGCTGGACCAGGAACCGTACAGGCTGAACGTTCTCTGCTGTCCCCCTACAGGACGTGAACTACTCAGGGACTCTGGGTTACACCAACCCTCAGCTGGACGTGCAGGAGCCCACTGCACAGGGCAACACAAAGTGAGTCTTCCCTCCTGTTCTGGTTCTGTTCCCATTCACCGAATAAAGTCTAGATCCAGTCCAGCAGGTCTGGCCCCCTTCCTGCTGCGACTGCCTGAGGTGGACTCACCGACCAGGTCCTGACATGTCTCAGCAAAACAGACGGTACAACGAGGCTGGACCGTGTTGCCATGGAGACGGTATTCTTAGCAAACAAACAGGATGAAATTTCTTGGCTTTGAGGTCCAGGAGGCAAATAAAGTGCGTATTGTGTGTTTGAGCTGAGGGAGTGTGTGTTGGTCTAACTCAAGGCCTTCATAGAGAACTCATTATGGCTGTTTGCCCCGAACCTCGTCTGCCAGGAGAAACCTTCACGGTTGTGTCAGCAGCAGGAACATGTGAGGTTTCTATGTTAATTATAGCACAGTGAAGAGATGATGCAAAAGCGATCCAGAGCTCAAAGTGTGTGATGGTTCTCATCAGACACACTGTAGAACATCTGACGTCTCTTTGATCCTGCAACCTTAAGGCTTCTCAGAGCTGCAGAAATGTGGAAAAACTGATCAAACTGAAGTATTTTAAGACCTGCTCTGCTCCCTGTCAGTATGGCGGCATCTAGTGGTGTCAGTCTCTAACTATCCCACCAGTTCTGACCTTGACCTGCTGCAGTCACAGCATCAGAGGTCAGCATCGTTTGGACTGAGTTTCATTAAAACAAGCTGCTGGCGTGGTCTGTTGGTGTGGATGAGTTAGATGTTTGAGAAGCTTGTTGAGGAGCAGCAGACTGACGTGGACTCGAAGAATCAACCTATCAGACGTCAGATTGAGTCTGTTGCTCTTCAGACATCCAATTAAACAGTCTCATTTAGGCCTCTTGTCTGTGTATGTTTCAGCTTCCTGGCCAATGGTGGAGTGAGAAGTGTGTCCAACCTTGTCCATGAGGAGGAGGCTCCGCCCACTGTCTCTACAAACCTGACAGCACACACACGCCGACACACACAGGTCAGCCCACAAACACTGATACACCATTATGACCCAAAAACTCTGAGAATAATCTAGTTCTAGCACAGAACGTAATCAGAATCATGTTTTTCAAGAGATTTTTTTTGCTGGGAAGTAAGTCTGCTGAATTAGAATCAGAACCAGCTTTATTGGCCAGGATTGTGATCACAAACAAGGAATCTGACTTTGGTTTTCCAGAGCTCACAGGTGTGTTTTCACCTCTGAGGGTGCACATGTTGCGCCTGTCTGCGCATGGGGGCGGAGCTCCACCACAAGTGATACAGAGAGCAAAATGTCATAGAGGCAGAAATGACATGGTCATTGGTTGTGAAAATGACAACATAACCCTGCTTCATTAATGGACAATTTATAGACCTGCTTTATAGAGGAAAGGCAACCTTAATCGACTGCTATTGTGATCTACGTTATTTAGAAAATACATTTGATATAATTAACTTGACCATCTGAGGTGGTGGAGTGGGTCCTTAAGAGGGGGGGACGCCCCTCCAATACAACAACAGGAAAACATGGCTTCTACACCAGAGTCTCAAAGGATTTCATGACCACAGAGGTCAAAGGCCACAGGTGTCTAGTCATTTAACCCTATGACGGTGCGTTTCTTGGGGGCTAGGATGACGGTGGAGCGTTTGAAGGAAGAGTAAACCTCACACAGCTCCAGAGACTTGTTGAAGATGCAGTGCAGGCTTTCAGGAATGAGGGGTAAACAATGTCAGGTCCAGGGGCTTCCTTCGTCCTCTGATGCTTAAAGAGCTTATTTAAATCTTTCTCAGTGGTATTTAGTGCAGGCAGGGGATTGTTGGCGGGGGTGCAGGAAGTCCTTTGGTGTGTGAGTGAGGTGTGAATGGCTGGTTTTTCAACCTACAGAAGAAGCTGTTAAGGTTGTCTTTAAACTCCTCCAGACTGCAGTTGGGTCGTTAGCTTAAAGGTGCTTCTGAGCTTCTCGTTGTAGCTTAGCGGGCATTAGCTGCCCGGATCTCCTTGGTGAGTTTGTTCCTGGCCTGCTAATACAGGGCCCGATGTTCTTTGGTCCGATGCAGCTTCTTCAGATGTGAACCATGGTTTATTGTTGCATGTGTGAAAGGTCTTGGTCTGCACACACATGTCCTCACAGAAACTGATGTATGAAGTCACAGCTTCAACAGGTTCATTAAGGTCAGAGGTTGCAGCTTCAAGAACACTCCAATCTGTGCAGTCAAAGCAAAGCTTGGAGCATCAGCTTTGACTTGGACCACCCACTGACCTGATGTGACCTCCTCTGGCAGCAGTTACCTGGACAGCTTTATAAACAGTGTTTTTAAGGTCAGTCACTTCTGCTGTGGGTCATTAAAACATGGATGCAGCCATCTGAGGTAATATTTCAAAGATAGGAGGTTTTTGGATAAATATTGCTCCATGAGTCAGCCTGGGATTTTATTAATTAATGGATTAAATGAGGCTGCATGGCTGAGTGAATTTTCATTGTAGTGTTTAATTAGTTTGGATGTATTTTAGGAGCTTATTGTTGTCGCTCTGTAAATTCTCCCTCACTAAGACGATTCACCTTAAGCCAGGTCTCTGCACTTGAAAGCTGTGGAGCAGCTAATGGGTTAAATCCGTTGTGTCTGTGCGCCAACACTGAGCTCTATGAAATCCCACATTATTTATTCTCCTTTTATTTCTCTAATATTAATATCTAATATTACGTCTGTCACGCTGCATAAATAACTCCACAAACATGTGAGTCAGGTGAATGGCTGAATAATAACCTTAATCAGGTTATTAAATGTATCTGAGATGTTCCAGAAACACCAGCAGACCTGCTCATGTCCTGTTTCCTCAGTTTGTTTATCAGGTTGCAATGCTGACCTGCTTCTGTGAGCAATCTCTCAGAATGGATTTTAAACCCAGGTGGGAACAGTTGGGTCCAGCTCAGCTCATACTGTCTGAATCGGGCCGGATGCTGTGTGTCATTGGTGCCACGTCTACTTGGAATAATAAACATGGACACACACAGGAAGCAGAATGTGTAGTTTCCTTCTCTGTGCTGACGGAGACTCGGTCTGATGACTCCAGACTGGAACGTCCTGTAGGAGGTGGTCTTGGGCACTAAGATGGACACTAAGAGCTCCACTGCCCCTCTGCATTAGAAACACAGTTTACAGAAAACCTCACATTCAACAACATTAATGACTCAAATTATTTCTAAAGCTGCTGTCTATTAGCAGTTAATTAAGGTTTAAACCGGGCACACATTGGATGATGTTAGCCTCGCATGGAAAATATCGTGAAGTATAATTCTGGTTCTTTTCAGTGAGACAGTTCTGCGTATTACTGCTTCATTTGATTTGACCGGACTTTTTTCTTGTCTCTTTTATACCACAGAAGAAGAAAAAGAAAGCACGCAGAGTCCCAGCTGAGGTGACCAGAGAGCACTGCCCGCCTGTAGCTCCGCCCCCAGGTATGATCTCACCTGTCTGTGTGCTCAGAAGGATTTCCCTGCTGTACCACCCATTATGTTCCACAGCGGCTGCAGAAATCTGCTCCACACATGTTCACAAACACTTTGTCCAAATCTCCGAACACACTCGTGTTTCTGGTGTCTATGGTGGTCTGTGTCGGGGCAGCAGTCGTACCGATACCGGGAGACCCGGATGCTTCTGTAAACCTCTGAGAAATCATTTTAAATATTATAAACACTGTGTGGGTTCAGCTTTTGAAGATTGTTAAACTTGAGCTGATCCAAGAACGTGTGCATGCATGGTCTGAAGAATGCCTGAGGCGTGCACTTTGTTCCTTTGGTCTTTTATCACCTCCCTATCAGCAGCATTCATCCAGAACACAAACATGGACTGAAACCAGCTCTCTGCTGCATGAGGCCTGATGATTACAGGGAAAAGCTCCTTGTCCCACAGAGCTTTTATATGCTTAAATGTTCCTTAAAATGAAAGTTTAAGTATACAAAAGAGCACAGAGAGAGGAGATGCATTGCTTTAAACGCTGAAGAGCAGACTGGTTGTTGTAAATATTACTGATTTTAAAAATGCAACAGATTCATGAGATGTTATCATCCCTGCTGACAAAAGGAAAACAGAAACAACGTTTTCATAACTGACTGCTTCATCTGTAGTGGAGAAAATGTAAAACTATATGACGACCCATGAGTTACATGTTTCCATATGTGAAGATCTTCTCTGTAGACCAAAGGTGTCAGCCTCAAATACCCAGTGGGCCAAAAGTTAGAACTTGGACCAGCCTTGAAGGAAGTTTTTCCTTCTCCTCTGGTGTCGACATAAACCTTTTCATATGAAAACAAGCAAAGCCTAAAACTCACATGAAATAAAAGGTAAATAAATCTTAACCATCTTTCTCTATTTGATGAATTTTTAAATTAATATTTAGTGGTAACCTTTTCTCACAGGCTAATAATAATATTAAAAATAATACAAATGAACAAACAATGATTTCCCTCAGTAAAAATCAAACCTTGCTTCTTTCTTGGCGTAACAAGAAAACATGCAGAAGGAAAACATTCATTAAAGCTCAGTTTGTTCCACTCTGATCTTCTCTGACGCCCACCGGTTATAGTCTGGGATCTTATCTTCTACCTGAACAGAGGAGGGGGGCCTGTGGATTATGACTGGCGCCAAACTGATCTAAGAGTTTTCCAGGTCTGGATAAGCATAGAAAAACAAAACAGAGTATGGAATAATTAAAAATTCTGCTATTTATTCCTCGTCCCATTCTCTTTATCCATCCATCCATCTGCAGAGAACATTTGTCTTGATACTTTAAAAACCACTGAGAAATGTAGGAGAAATGCTGCTTGCTGAAAGCCTACAAACATCTCCAGACCTCTCTGGTCAGGAGGTGTGTCCTTAGTTACCCGGTTCTTCCCCCTGTTGTTAAATTAATCTAATATTGGCTAACATGTTCCCAGCCTCTTCTCACAGACACCCTGTCAGGCCTGAATGTGTTTAACAGCAACAACATGCACTGATCTGCTGAGACCATCAGAGAAGCTTACTGATGTTCTCTTGTCCTCCACCAGAGCCCACCACCACTTCTGCCTTGTCCCTGGGTCAGCGGCTTCCTTTCCCAGCATTCCCACTGAGGGCCTCCCTGGCCCCTGCCTTGGGCCCCGTCCAGGCTGCCGCCCCTCCGGCAGAGTACCACTCGGACTCTGCAGAGTCTCTGGAGGAGATCCCGGTGGCGCTGGCCAAGCTGGGCTCCTCCTCCTCCGCTGCAGCCGGAGACCCCACCAAGTTGTCCCACATGAGGGTCCGGGGCATTCAGCAGTCGTCCCCCCTTCCCAGGACAAGGAAAAAGACCCCCTCCTCTCGAACAAATAAAAATGTGGCTGAGCTGAGGTTTGAAATGGCGTCTACGCATCCACCGTCTGTGTTCGTCAGTCGAGCAAGCGGAGAGACTGCTGAGGACCTAGGTCTGAGCTGGAAGCAGACCAGGCCCAGAACTGGCCTTGAGTCCAGACCTGCATCAAGGACATCCCCTTGGCTCCAGTGCAGCCTCTTGGACCGAGCGGTAACCTGAAACATCTCTGAAGCAACCGCTGCTTCCGCCTTGTGTTGAAAACGCTCGGAAGGAGCTTCTGTTATTTTATTATAAAAGTGTCTGTCTCTATTTAATGTTTGACTTGATTTTTCATTTGAAAGCCAAAGTGACGTGTGTGTGTTTTTAATCATCGTTAACCCCCCCATCATAAGCTCCAGAGGATGCCACCATGTGCTGTTGTTGTTGTTAGGCTAGGGAGACAAATAATCCATTAATACATTTAAATTAATCCAGTCAGTTAAACTTTACGGTTTGCTAGATTTTATTTGATGGTTATGCGTTTCAGCCAATCACAGATGTCCTTGCTGTTGTTCGTTATGTGGCGCCACCCAGCGGCTAAACTGTGTACTGCAGCGTTCAACACTGAAGTTTTTCTCCTGTGGGTTTTCCTCAGGTGGAAGGTCGTTTTTAGTCATGTTGACCTGCAGCACTCAGCTGTAAACACTGCAGTGCCTCTTCTCTTCCTCCTCCTGCTGATATTTCTGATTTAAAGTCTTAATCAGTTTTTCTGCAGGACTGAAGGTGAAGGATTTGTCTCAGATCACACAACAGATTTCTGTCAGTGTTGAACTGCTCCTTTAAATCCAAGCAGCAGGGTGGGTTTGCCTGTTTGATTTCCCTGTTTTACAATAAATTCTGGAAAACCGTCATGTTGAGGTTCTGATCCACAGTCGGACATCCTGCTTCATAACTACAAGAGTATCTTAAATTAGAATATCCTCAAGTTGATAGAATATCGTCCAGGTTCATTCACACGCACTGATATACTTCCACTGTTCATTTCGGTTCACATTTGATGAGTCAGACTTAAAGGTAATGAAAACCCAAAATTCACTTTCTCTAGAAATTATATTTATTTTTTATTAAATTATTAAATTTATTTTTATACACAAATGTTTTATGTCCATGTTATAGTCTGCACAATCATGTGACTGTCTTTTACTTCCTCCACAAGGAGACTAAGACACAAAAGCTCACTGCCAAGCATATTAATTGAGAGTTTAGTGGAAGAAAAAAGTGTAGCAGAAAAAGTAGCAAAGGCCACCGAGATTTCATTTGGAAATCAATCCAATCTCATTTATTTAAATAGTAAATATAAAAACAGCAAAAGATTGACCAAAGTGTTGTACAGTATCAGAATAAAAAAAATAAAATAAAATGGTGAACAGCACAAAACTTAAGAAAAAGAACAAACCCACGCTGTGTTAAAAGAAGACATTGAAGGAGCCTGCCTAACCAAAGCAGTGAGCCGTTCCATAACTTGGGGCCAGAACTAACAATACAGATGACCTGAAGGCAGCATTCAAAGCAACTTGGGTTTCCTGAACACCTCAGCAGAACCACAGGTTGATCTCCATGCCACGCCGCATTGATGCAGTAAATCATGCAAAAGGGGCTCAGACCAGGTTTCTGGGGTAAAATCATTTTTAATTGTCTGATGTTATCTTATAATTATCTGTGAAACTGAATGTTGGGGTTTCATTACCTGTAAGCCAGAATGATCAAAACCAGCAGAAATGAAGAGTGAAATAAATAGATTTGAATGAGTTTTCCGTTAGGAACTAAATTACTGAAAAAAACTACCTTTTTAACCCTATTCTAATTTATTCAGATGTGTCTGTTTATGAAAACTGGACCTGCTGATAAATTCACAAGCTTCTGTTCTGATCCATGTCGTGATGCCTTGGCAGCTGATTCTCTGATGTGGCTTCATGTGGCAGCCATTTTGTTTCTGTCTCACATACAAACAGACGACGACACATTAAACCCAATAAATCTGATCCATCTGTCATCAGCAACACCTAAGGCTTTTATTTTGACAGTCTTATATCATCTCTGCGCTGTTGCTACATGTCATCATCCGCCCAGGATGTGAGGAGGGGTTGCCCTGGTAACCAGCCCCGACAACATCAAAACAACGTCAATCACAAAGGAGGGGCAGCGAGAAGTATGTGACACACACACAATGGCACACAACACATCGTGGGAAGTTCATAGAGCGACACCAGGGACCAGTCCCGCACACACACACACACACACACACAAGCAAGCGTTTGTGAGGCCAAGTTGTGGTTTCTAAAGAGCGAATGAGCCATGACGGCCAACAGGAGGACACAACAACATTAGGACAGGTTGCCATAATAACTCAGTCCAGCTGTCTCCAAAAGCATTACCCTGCTGTTAGTGTCAGTGAAAACCCGTCCCAGTGCTATCAGAGCCTAATAATGTCATCAGATACAACACAGTTAAAAACCATCAATATTAAACCAGAAACAAGCTACATCACACAAACATTAAGAGGCATAAGCCATCATTTTTACAACTTCACAGCTGTGTTCAGGCTTCCAGCTCAGCATAGTTCTGTTCATTGTTGTGGTACTGAGAAATATGAGCGAAGCATGACAGACGCAGCAGAGAGGAAGAGTTGGAACATCAACTGAGATATGAATGTGTGACAATGTGAGTTCATCAGGCAAAGTTAATGTGTTGATACAGCATATTTAACATTGAAATAAGAAAAAAAGCTCAGAAAAACATTAGATAACGACAAACACGTTCTTTCATCAAAAGCTGCAGTTAACAGTCAGGTTTTTAGTCCTGCTTCAAAGGAACCAACAGTTTCTAAAAATGTCAGGTTTCCAGACAATTTGTTCCAGATCTGAGCAGCATAGAATCTAAACGCTTCCTCATTTTGTTTAGTTCTGGTTCTGAGAACACAGAGTAAGCAGGTCTTTGAAGACCTGAGGGGTCCATGTTTCCTACCTGACCATTGTGGACCAAGACCATTCAGTGCTTTGACAAACATGGAGCCACAGCTGTGAGTGACGACCTGGTTCAGATACGATCCATGTTCCTGGTGTTCTCAGGATTCTGGTAGCAGCATGTTGGATGAGCTGCAGCTGCTTGATTTATTTTTTACAGAGACCAGTAGAGACATTTGATCTGACCTACTGGAAATAAAGGCAGGCAGCAGTTTCTCTGTTTCCTGTTTGGACAGGAAATCCTTTCTATTGGCAGTGTTTTTAATGGTTCTTTATCCAGTGAGGACGATGATGTCAGGAGAAATGTCTGAAAGACCTAACAAACCAGCACCCTGTCCAGAGACTGAAATTCACCTGTAATTCACCACAGTGCACAATGACTTACTGTGACAGAAACATTAACTGAAAACATACGAATGCTGGCAGCATTCAAGTAGATGTCATTTCTGCACCTGTTCTCACCAGAGTTGTTATTCTGATTCCCAAGAGCAGTGCAGTAGTACTCCCATTGCTCCCAACAACTGTGTTTCCAGAGTACTTTATATCAGCGAGCCATGTGGTGGCTGTGGAAATCTCACTTTTCTCCACATAACCATGTGAAGGTGAAGGTTTAACCGTCTTACAGTATTGCAAGGCAGTGGAACTCAGTCTGGAGTTGGTTTCCCACACAGTGACATGGCTCAGACACTGAGTGTGTGTGGGGAGAAATGTCATGTTTCACCGAGCTCAAACATGCTTCCTGCATACAGGATCTTTGGGGGAAGTAGGAATGCTCACTCCATCTTCTTCTGTCACTGGTAAGCAGCTAAACATTAATTTGCTGTGTTCCAGCTACGAAGGCATTTTTCATCAAACAAATCCTTTGCCTGTTTACAGCCATAGTCAGTGATGACTTGCTTCAAAAACGGTGCAGTAAAACTTTGCAGAGAACAAGCTATTTCTCTTGGTGCTCCCAAACGTTGGAGAACATTACCCTTAAATATTTAACAGGCATAATCTCTTCGTGTTTTTAGGTTTCTTTTAGAAACACGTCTTCACCAGGTTCATTGTTTAGAATCTGAAACAGAAGCCAAATGTGAACGTTGTTTATGGTGTCGTCTACCTCAGCCCATGGCTTCATAGGTTTTGGACCAGTTATCATCATGCAGTGTCTTCTGTAATTATGCTTTCAGCCTAGTCCACTGATCTGTGGGACTCCAGCTGGGTTAAACTTTGTTGCCTTTAGGTCCTTACTGGTCAGATGTCACCTTCTCCTCTAATGGAAACCTCCACACAGTTTAAGAGAATCTACATCTTTTCCTCATTGTGTAAATACACAATGATGGGGGGTAATTCATTTTCCACAAGTGGCAGGGTTTTTTCTAATGTGTTCTGTGCTCTCATGACCTCTGGGTGTTCTGGAGACGTTGGACACATGATGCCATTAGACACCAACAGCTGCTTCTTGCTTCAGCCACGCTCTCAGCTGTTGTTCTCCGTCACCTTGGAAGCAAAATAATGAAGTCACCACTCTGGCTTGTTTTGTTGCACATGTTTATTTGTGGTGTGGTCCTGCCAGGTCATCCAGGCATCAATCAGAGGATCTTCACCTTCACCATATGGACTGCTTTCTAAAGCCTCCATTTTGTGGACCAACATTCAGACCTGTAAAGGACCACGGGTACCCCTCTGTCACGTAGGTTATTGTTCAACACATCATGTTGGTAACTTGCTTTAATGTGACCCATGTTGACCCTTGTGCAAAATTCAGGTGAGGTGTTTCCATCTGACCCAGTCATTTGAGCTGGTTCATTCATCTCTGGTGAGGGTGATGTTTGCAGAACCGATGTTGAGGTCTGTTTTTCTTCTGCTGATCCACCAACACTGGACTGGTGCTGAGAATTGTCCAGGGATGTAGTCTTTGAAGGTCGCCTGACACCAAGAAAGGACCTAGATCAGTGCTGATTAGGTTGATTTCCTCACAGTACCTTGGACAGGACTCGTGTAATGCTCACTTCACCTAGTCTTCCTGGACATCATTGGACCCTAAGGTCCTCTAGATGAGCTTGTCTAGGACCTGATGTATTTTCAACTTAGAGAAATGCCATGTGAGCCATCTTATTCCTTTCCTGAAGTTTTAGCAATCCAAGAGTTGGTGAGGCTGGTAACTGAAGCGCTCACGGGCATCTCGCAGGGCTTTCTGAATCATCACGCTTGTCCTTGTTGTCGGCATTCAAACCAGTAGGTACTAGTGTGAATTCCACATTAAAGATGGAGGTATTCAGATGGATCCTAAGTCTCAGCGACAACAGGAACACAAGCTGAGCCAGCTAACAGCAACAGTTGAATGAGATGAAGCTTTTACAGTGTTCCTCTGATTGATTCCATAATTAATTGGATCATTGCTTAGTAGTTAATGCCCTAATTGATTGTTTCTGTGAATTTTTATTGTTTCATTTGTTTTTTTCTGCCATATGGACACAGATCAGTATCAGCAACTTTAAAAACCAGAAACATATTTACCTCCACTGATGTTTTACTGTTGTTTGTCTGTCAGGAGCTGCAGGTCCTGTCTGACTAGATGTGGGCCGCTGCTGTCATGGCAACAGCCACACAAACAGTACCAGCTGCAGGACATCAGCTGTGACCAGGAGATGACTGGCAGGAAGTTTTTGAGCTTCGATTTCCTGCTGAAAAGCAGGTGGTTACATCAGTGTTTCTGTCTCTCCACGTGTTTACATACACTCTGATTGTTTGCAAACAGTTAATATGAAATTCTGTATCTTTGTTTCATTTTTGCTTCACGTCATCAGACCTAAACATCTCAAATCTTCTGGATGTCTCTTCTGTAACGTCTGCATCATCAGCCTGAAAACCAATCTGCTGATGGTCACTAATTAAATCAGGAGATGAAAATCTAACTGGGTGATTATTGATGGTTTCAGCCTCACTTTGAGAAGAACGAGACCTCTGAGCTTCTGCACTGACACACAGAAACATGACATCACCGTGTTTCCACAGAAAAGCTGCATTAGTTTTTATCTGCACTGTTTCAGAAACATGTTGTGACCTCACTAAGAGAAAGAAATAGAGAGAGAGAGAGTGTGTGTGTGTGTGTGTGCAGTAATTTAGCGTCTCCTGGGTTTCTCCTGTTTGTGTTGGACGTGTCTCTGCAGTTGTTGGGTGAATGTTTGTTTCCAGAAGAACATATCTCAGTCTCTTCTGTCCGTTCTGCATGCTGCTGACCTCTGCTCATGTATAAAGATCCAAACCAAAGCCTGCAGTGCTTTGACCTCCGACCCGCAGCTCTGGGAACTTTATCCTCCTCCTCCTCCTCTGCCTTTACGGCCCCTCCCCTGATGTGGGACAGGCAATCGTCATGGTGACAGGGTAAACAGATGATAACAAGCGCTTCAGAGCACCACTGAGGACCAGAGGAGAGAAGAAGACAGAGGCAGACACAGGAGGACAGACAGGTAGGACCCTGCAGGACGTAAAACATCTGGAGGGATAAGTGCATTCAGGTGGGGACTCAGCTGCAGAAGTTTTATTCACCAAACTTTATTTTTTAATTTTGATGCTTTTACCTTGAATTGTTTTCTTGGTGGATCTACTGGGTTCTGGTTTCCAGTAACTGGTTCCCAGATCATCTTTTCATTCACTTTCTGGTTTATTTTGATGCATTTTCCTTGTTTCCTGCAGAGAAAACTGGATTAAGAAGTGTGTGTGTGTTCCTGTCTTGGCATCACAGTGAGAACCATTTTCCCGATTTCACCATCAAATTGAGGACCGTTTGTACCAAAGTGAGGACATTTTGCTGGTCCTCACGACCTATTTTGCTAACGGT
>JAHUTJ010026114.1:0-18408 GCA_036250325.1 Characodon lateralis | reverse complement strand
CTCAGCTCTCTCTTCACCACAACGGACCGGCACAGCGCCCCCATTACTGTGGCAGCCGCACCGATCCGTCTGTCGATCTCCCGCTCCATTCTTCCCTCACTCATGAACAAGACCCCGAGGTACTTGAACTCCTCCACTTGAGGCAGGAACTCCCCTCCAACCTGAAGAGGACAAGCCACCCTTTTCCGGTCGAGAACCATGGCCTCTGACTTGGAGGAGCTGATTTTCATCCCAGCCGCTTCACACTCAAATCGCCCCAGCACATGCTGTAGGTCTTGGCTAGAGGGGGCCAGCAGGACCACGTCATCTGCAAAAAGAAGAGACGAAATCCACTGGTCCCCAAACCAGAGCCCCTCTGGCCCTTGGCTGTGCCTAGAAATCCAATCCTGTCCATAAAACCCCCACAGTAAACAGTGTTGGCAAAGCACTGCTTCCCCCTCCCGATGCGCCGGACAGTTTGCCAGAATCGCTTTGAGGCCAACCGGTAGTTCTTCTCCATGGCCTCACCGAATTCCTCTCAGGCCCGGGTTTTTGCCTCTGCCACAGCCCGGGCCGCGGCACACTTGGCCTCACGGTACCCGTCAGCCACCTCAGGAGTCCCACAAGCCAACCACAGCAGATAGGACTCCTTCTTCAGCTTGACAGCGTCCCTTACTGCCGGTGTCCACCACCGGGTTCGGGGATTGCCAGCACAACAGGCACTGCAGACCTTACGGCCGCAGCTACGGGCGGCAGCATCGACAATAGATGCGGAGAACATGGTCCACTCGGACTCTATGTCTCCAACATCCCCCGGGATCTGGTCAAAGTTCTCCTGGAGTTGGGAGTTGAATACATCCCTGGCCAATGGCTCCGCCAGACGTTCCCAGCAGACCCTCACTATGCGCTTGGGCCTGCCAAGTCTGTCCGGCTTTCTCCTCCTCCAGCGGATCCAACTCACCACCAGGTGGTGATCAGTGGACAGCTCAACCCCTCTCTTCACCCGAGTGTCCAAAACATGCGGCTGAAAGTCTGATGATATAGACAACAAAGTCAATCATTGACCTCCTGCCTAGGGTGTCCTGGTGCCAAGTGCACTGATGGACACCCTTATGCTTGAACATGGTGTTCATTATGGACAATCCATGACTAGCACAGAAGTCCAGTAATGAAACACCACTTGGATTCAGATCAGGGAGGCCATTCGTCCCAATCACTCCTCTCCAGGTGTCACAGTTGTTTCCCACGTGTGCGTTGAAGTCCCTCAGCAGAACTATGGAATCCCCGGGAGGGGCACTATCCAACAGCTCCGACAGGGATGCCAAGAAGGCTGAGTACTCCGCATTACCGCCCGGGCCGTAGGCCGAAACGACAGTCTGAAACCTGTATCCAACCCGAAGGCGCAGGGATGCGACCCTCTAACCAATGGGGTAAACCCCAACACGAGACGGCTGAGCTGGGAGGCAACAAGCCAACCCACCCCAGCCCACCGCCTCTCCCCGTGAGCCACTCCAGAGTAGAAGAGAGTCCAACCCCTCTTGAGGAGATAGGTTCCAGAGCCCACTCTGTGCGTGGAGGTGAGCCCGACTATTTCTGGTCGATATCTCTCGACCTCCCACACAGGCTCAGGCCCCTTCCCCCCCCAGTGAGGTGACATTCCACATCCCTAGAGCCAGCCTAAGCCTCCAGGGTTCGGGCCGCCGAGGTCTCGATCCTTCATCTGCCGCCCAATCCTCTTTGCACCGGTCCCTCACGGTTCCCCCTTCAGGTGGTGGGCCCACTGGGGGATGGCCTTGCGCCTCTCCTTCGAGCTTGGCCTGGCTGGGTCCTGCGAGGAGCCACCCAGCCACCAGGCGCCCTCTGACGTGTCCCGACCCCAGGCCTGGCTCCAGGGTGGGAGTCTCACCCGGTGAGACTCAGGTGAGTCGCTATTAAAGCCCATATCGGGCGACGTCACGTGCCTCGATCGTGTGGTCCTCATGAGGGTGTCAGTGGTAACACCTTAGCTCTAATTTAACACTAGAGGGGGCAGCTGAGACTCAGCTGGGTTTACCCTTGCTATGAGGACATCAGAATGAAATGTTAAATAAAACACGGATTTTTATATTTAATGTTCAATGTTTTTTTACTTTGTGGGACATAATTACTGAATTTGTGAGCTTGAGACTCTCAGACTGAAAGTGGTCTATACTGATTCTGATTGGTGGATGTTGTTCAGTTCACTGCTTCTTTTACTTTCATCAGCTCATTTACCCACACAGATAATTCCCAGTAAGCCAATCAAAGCTGCCCTCCCTCTCCCTGTATGTTCTTAGTGTTGCAGTGCTGACTCAGGAGGATCAGAGGATCTAATCTGACCCTCCTCACTTTTCACTCACAGGGTGTCCTTTCTTCCTCATTTATCTTCTTCTACTTCCTTTCTGAGCTTCTATCTTTCTGCTGGTTTTCAGCAACCCTTCATCAACCCTCAGATTATTCTTCCCCAGCTGCTCTTGTTCAGCTTCTTCTTGAGCTCCTGATGACAGTCAGCTCATTTAAACGTGCATAAAAGTTTTGACCCAAACTCCACCTGCAGACCTGAACCTGCTTCCTACACGGCTTCCTTCCCAGGTCCAAGGCTGAGTCTGTGGGCCTCCTCAGTGTGTGAGGCAGACGCATCATCCTTCCTATAATCTCTTTATCCCTGTCAGGGTGACAGAGGAGACTCCCTGCAGGAAACACTCCACTCCTCTCTCCTCGCTCTCTCCATCTCTCATCTTTCCTTCGGTTTCCTCCTATTTTCTCCTCTCTGAAGGACTTTCAGATCCAGCTTTGTTTATGGGACTGTGCATGAGGAGTGACCCCTCTGTTTCCATGGTGATGTGTCTGGAGGGCAGACAGGGGATCTAGGCCACATAACCCAGGATTAGCAGCAGGTAAGGAGATAATAGACAGGGTGAGAAACATTATGGACATATTTATGTGCAGACTGGAGGTTTCTACACAGCTTATATTAATCGTGCATTTATAATCATCATCATCATTGGTCATTGCACATGTACATGTCCTCTGCATTTAACCCATCCCTTACAGGGAGCAGTGGGCTGCCATTGTGCGGCGCCCGGGGAGCATTCTGGGGCTAAGGGTCTTGCTCAGGGACCCAGACTGGTAATCTGTGGGATACAAACCCGGCCCCTTGTGTCCCCTTTGGAACACAAACCTCCTGTTCTAACCACTAGGACACCACTCCCCTGTTGTAATAAGTATGATTTGAAGGCAGCAGGTTCAGATGTTCTGCTGCTTTGAACTAAATGTGTCTGCAACTTGTTTCGTGGATCCAAATGTTATATTAATCGTCCAACTTGATGTTACGGGAATGTGTGAACTTCATCAGGCTTAGCAGGCATCACATGTTGGAATGAGTCACGTCTTACAGACCTATAACATGTTAAAAGGTTGCAGAACATGAAGGTCAAGCTTACATCAGAGCTTCTTATGCATGAAGAATGTCATGATGCATGTCAGACCAACTGTTTCTCTAAACTTCTCAAGTATCGACTGTGAATCTGTTTGTTGTCTCTCCCTGTTTCCCTGTCAGGCTGACAACCAGCCTTTATATTATGACCTGGTCACTGGTGCCCACAGGAGATCCAGAAGGTGACAGGTCATGTCATGAGTAGAGCTGTGTGGTCAGATACTCCTGCTCTGCTGCAGTCTGCCAGTTGTCCCGCTTCACTTTGAGAGCATCAGAAATGTCCAACATGGACTGAAAATGCTGTGCAAATACGTCATCATCATGCTGTCTTCAGATTTGTGTTGTGTGTTGACATAACCAGTTTATGTCAGTGAAGCATGTTATTTTACAAACTCACTCAAACTTCACTCACATAAACTTAGAACATCGATCATGTTTTAAAGACATATTCAGTTCCTGCGGTTCTTGAATGCAACAGCTGGGACTGTTTGGTCCAACCCATGTTAAGCTGTGAGCCATACTTCCTGTCCTCTGAGGCCCCGCCCCCACGCCAAACCAGCCCAGAGGTTTGAAACTTTTTTTGGCCGGCTGTATGTTCAGGGTGGTTCTCCTGCTGGAAGGAGAACATCCGCCCAGTCTCAGGTCTTCTGCAGCCTCCAACACGTTTTCCTTCGGGATTGTCTTGAATTTAGCTCCATCCATCAACTCTGACCAGCTACCCTGTCCCTGCTGAAGAAAATCATTCCCACAGCATGATGCTGCCACCACTATGTTTCTACATAAGGACTTGTTCTCATCCTACCATAGCACCATTGCCCACATGTTTGCTTTGTCTCCTACATGGGTTGTGGCAAACTGCAACAGAACGTCTCATGGTTTTCTTTTAACAATGATTTTCTTCTTGTCAAGGTTCCATGAAAATCAAATGTATCTAATATTTGGCCTGGGGACAGGTTGTTCCACCTGAGCTGTGGATCTCTGCAGCTCCTCCAGAGTTAACTCTTGGCTAATCTCTGATTAATGCTCTCCTTGCCCAGCCAGTCAGTTTAGGTGGGCCTCCATGTCTTGTCTGTAGGTGGTCCATCCTCTCTCTATGTTCAGATGATGGATTGATCAGAGCTCTAGGAGATGTTCACAGCTTAGAATATTGTTGTAGAAGCTAACCCAGCTTTAAACTTCTCTACCACCTTCTAACTGATCTGGTATGCGGGTTCCTTGGTCTTCATGATGCTGTTTGTTCTCTGATGGTCTCCAATAAACCTCTGAGGCCAGACAGAGAACATCTGAGTTTGGACTAAGGTGTAGTTTTTGGATAAACCAGGACCGGGTAGTCCTCAGGTTTCAAATTAGGTGACTGAACTTCTCCTCCTGTTTCTAGAAGATGTTCCACTTCTCACCCTAAAGGGTTCTTCACTTCTAAAGATCAGTTGGAAACTTTTGGGGTGAGAGATGAATTGTTGTGTTGGTCTGTCACATAAAATAAATTGAAGTTAGTTAGTTGGAACCTGATAAAGGGTCTGGACAGACAGATGGACGGACGGATGAAGGATTATTAGTGACATCCTGAACCTTTGAGACGGTTTAACAAAAAGCTGATAGTTAGATTGATTTCTTTCTGTGAGATGATTTTCTCAGATGTTTCTTTTGCTCCTTGGTCCTTATTTGTTCATTTGCTCTCACCAACAAATGTGCTCATGATTTAGGTAATACTGTACACGTTATAATAGTACCCCTAAGGTTTAATAAATGTACTTTTAGCTTATATAAAGCAAACTCTTTTTCTACAAAACAAAAACCTGTGTCTGAGAAACCAAAATGTTGCATTTTAATCTCTGCAGCCTTTTCTTTGTGATCAAATCTATGTAACACGTTTAAAACAAGAATCAAATACAAACACCAGTTAAATATTGTAGCAATGACCACCCAATAACTACTTATACCCCAAAAGACCCACTTTCTACATTAGTTCAGTGAATAATTATTAGACCACTTGGGGGCGCTCATAGAGCTTTGTCATTTTTACACATCAGTTCATCCTTAAATATGAAAATAAACGCAATGACATGGTGATGTCAGCAAAAGCAATGGACCCTGTCAAGACGCAGTTGAACACTGTGGGCATTTGGGATGTTCAAACCCAGAGAGCCTCAGAAGTGACACAAAGCTTCGAAGAACTGACAGAACTCGATGGTTCAGAAAATCAAACTCATCTCCTCATGGTGAGACCTGGGTAACGGATTTTTGAAAACACCAGCATACGTCACAAGACAACAATTTAAAACATAAACCACAGAAAATCTTCAATATCCATGTTAGCTTTAGCTCTTCTTTGGATTTGTAAAATATCATTTGAAGGGAAAAAATGAATGTACCAGAAAAGCTAATTAGTGTTTATTATTATTTGCCAAATTTATTATTACAAATTTGATCCTTTAATCTGCTGTTTTCTGTCAGTTAGTCGTTGCTCATATTGCTCCAGTTGTAGCTCCAGTTGTAGCTCCAGTTTCTACAGCAATCAGGACAACAGACAGGATGGTGTCAGACCTGACAAAGTGTTAATTAAGGAAGGGAAGAAGGTTGGTGCTTCAACCAGGGAAGTTCATGATCAGGGAAGAAATGATCTCGTGTCCTTCAGCTCAGGTTGTAACTGCTGATTTTAGTCATGGATGTAGATCAGTTGTAAACAAATACAATGAACCCGTTTTAGGGACACCTTATCCTGAAAATGGTTATTATTTACCATATAAACCAGCTATGAATGTTGATTTTAACCAAGAGCAATGCTCCTCCCTCTCAGCCAGAGGAACCATAGCACCATGGCTAAAGTAGCACCACTAATCCCTCGCCATACACCGGGGTTAAATCCACCCACCATTGTGCTACAAGACATGGAGGAGGAGCCAGGTGACATCACAAAAGGGGTCAGGTGAGTCGCTAAATAAAGCTCATTTCACTGGAGGTAAGAGCCACCAATCCTAGCATAAAGTAGGTAAAAACAGCAAGTTCGGGTTGGTCCCCCAGCCCATCAGTAGAGAAGCATTTAGGAGAGAAAGGTCATAGGGTCAAGGACAGGTCAGTCCTGATATCTGCTTGTTTTTTCCAGAAGTACCCAAAGAGCTGGACCAGGAGCTCTGTTCAACGTCAATAACAGCAACAACAACGAGGAAGAGGAGTAAGAAGCCAACACACAGCAGCATTTAATTCATATTTACCATCAGAAAATGTCTGCTTTCAAAGCAGGAGTGTCTTTATTTTTTATATAATTCATGCTTAGCTTCAAGAAGACAACAAATTACATGGAGCGTATGTTTGGAAACGTTTTCATCTGCTTTACAGGGAGGAGAAGAAGAGGAAGAAGAAAGAGAAAAAAGAGAAGAGAGAGTAAGCTTGATTTATTTTTATCAGGACGATGATGCTGTAATGTCAATGTTCGGGAATTTGTTCTGAATTTCTTTGTTGTTCAGTCATCGGTCTTCTCTGTGTTCCTCAGGAAGGAAAAACAGGAGAAAAGGGAGAGGAAGGAGCAGAAACAGAAGGACAAAGAAGAGAAGGAGAAGGAGAAAAAGAAAGAAAAAGAAAAGCTAGAAAAAGAGAAGAAGGCCAAGGAGGAAGCGTAGGTTCACAGGAACGTCCTGCTGAGATGTTCACTGTAATGGTAAAATGGTGTATTTTAAGTCATATACAGTTTGTTTCTCGCTCTAGTGCCAAAGAGATCACAGTGATCGATCCGGCTGGGAACACCTACTACCACTGGCTCTTCATCATCACCATCCCTGTCATGTACAACTGGACCCTGATTATAGCCAGGTACCACACACAAACACCCAGGTCACTCAGTTTCTATTACTATCCGTGTCTGCAGGTAACCTTTGGTTCCTACAGAGTCCAAAATCAACACGCGGTACCATGTCTGGTTTCATTTCTCCAGACTACAGTCCTCAGCCAGAAAAGGCTGGACTGGTTCCTTCAGGAATGAGTTTCTACCCCATGAGAAGTAGTTTATCTTTGGTTCTTTCTGAACTTGAGGAGCAAGATATCAACTGTTGGATTGGACCGGCATCTGCTCTAATGTTCAAGCAATACAGTCCCCTGCTTCATCATGGAGCGTCAACTTGAGGAGCTAAGCCAAAAGGCTTTTAATTTTGATCTACATTCCAACTACACCTATGGTCATAAACCCAGTCATGGACCTGGGGTAATGGCTGACAGCAGGAGAATGATAATATTCTCAGCTGCTTTGTCTACAGGGGGTTAGACTAACTTTTAAAGATGAGTGAGGTGTCCAGGCACGGACCCAGAACTTGTTGAAGAGATTTTATCTTTGGCAGTGCAGATCGTCTCTGCTACAGTTTCTGCCCCCTGCTGTCCAGTCCTGTATAAGGAGTGATGGATGGACGGACAGATGTACAGATGGATGGGTGACCAGTTTCGGGTCACAAGGTCTGCTTGTATTTGCGTCCTCTATGATATGTATGGCTGACCACAAACCTACAGGTTCCTCCAACACTTCAATCAATAGCAAAGCTACCAGGTTTGGGAACAAAGTGTCATGCCTTGCCGTTGGTTGTTACAACCTGCTTCCTACCAGGTCTGATCTTCTAGCTATTACCAGATGAATCAATCTGAAGGACAGCAAATGTCTTCTGTAAGTACCGGAACAGTTTGTCGTTTTCAGGCTGCAGAAAGTGTGGTTTCATCATTGTTCATTTGAAGCTTGGGTAGATGTGTTAAATCGCATGTTTGAATAATAAGACCTATGATGCAAAAGCAATTTGAAAGTTATCCCTGGCAATAACTATAGCTCATAAGTTGGCAGCTCATGAACACCTTTAGTCAAGGCCAATCAGGGAACACTGGGTACCCCGATACTGTGTGCGGCCATGCCGACCAGTATGTTCCAGTCAGCCTTCTTCTCACTGCCAGTCCTGGTGTTAGCCCTTGGTAGATTTTCTTAGTGTTAAACAGAAGGACTTTCAGAGGTACCTTGGCAAACCAGCACTTGTCAGGTTCTGCAAGGTTCCTGGGGTTTCCTTTAAGAGGTGTTTACAGCTGGACCGTGTGTCAATTGAAGAAGTCAGGTTCTTTCAAGGTTCTTTTTCTATGGTACATGTATTGGCTGCAGTATTAGAGTGGGTTTAATGCTGCACTTAAGTAATGATGTCTGTGTTTGTTTTTCAGGGCGTGTTTTGAGGAGCTGCAGACTGACTATCTCATTATGTGGTTCATCGTGGACTTTATCTGTGATGTCATCTATGTTTTGGACATGGTTTTCAGAAGCAGGACAGGTCTGAATGTCCACGGACTCGTGTACACGTGATGGTTTTTACACGTGTGTACTAATTAAACTCACGTGTGACTGCAGGTTACCTGGAGCAGGGTTTGCTGGTGAAAGATGAGCAGAAACTACGTGAGCGCTACACAAAAACCTTCCAGTTCAAACTGGATCTGGTTTCCATGATTCCCACCGACATCCTGTACCTCATTCTTGGAACCACTTTCCCTGAGATCCGCCTCAATAAGCTGTTACGATTCAACAGGTACACAACACTCATTTACCCATTCAACAAACCTTGATTGTCCATACATGAGCAGTGGGAAATCAATTCAAGCCAAGAAAAAATACTGACCAGTACATTTAAAGAAACACCAGGAATCGGACTGATCATCTCAGAAAGTCCAGGTTCCAGTTGGGTCCACTGATGTCTTTGGTTCTGCACATCTATCAGGTGGAAACTGAATACAGACTAAATGTTGGGACAACAGTAGACATCTGAAGCTCTTCCCTGTGTTCTGTGTAAGGCTTAGAGGTTTTATGGGGTTGGTGGTTTATTATCTGCCTTACTGGTTCCATTCTGGCAAACTATTTCACATCAGCTCACCTTTCCTCAGTCTGATTATCTGTATTTATACGTGTTAATCTCCAAAGCTGGCACCTGGATGTGTTAGGGTTAGGTTCAGGTAAATATTTAGCCCACCTGGTTAAGCTCTTGTGAAGTCCACATCGCAGTGATGAGAACTTCTAACCTTTGGATCTCTGACATAATTCCCCCTCCTGGCCTTCATTTCAGGATGATGGAGTTCTTCCAGCGGACTGAGACCAGAACAAATTACCCCAATGCTCTGCGTATCTCCAACCTTGTGATGTACATCCTCATCATCATCCACTGGAATGCCTGCCTCTACTACTCCTTCTCCAAGGCGATTGGTAGGTCATGCTGAATAAGTTGCTTCTTGTAAAATTACTTCATAAATTACGCTTCAATTATTTTCCAATTTTACCTTTCAGGTTTTGGTTCTGACAGGTTTGTGTATCCCGACCCGTCAGATCCAGAATTTGGTCGTCTGGTGAGGAAGTATGCCTACAGTATGTACTGGTCCACGCTAACACTCACCACCATTGGAGAAACACCTCCCCCTGTGGAGAACTCAGAGTACTTCTTCGTTGTGACAGACTTCCTGGTGGGTTTAATTTTTTATCTTTACAGAACCATGGGTTCTGTTAGCCTGTGTTTTTACTTGTGGATCACTGACAGTGTAACATTACTTGGGAAAAGCATTGGCATGTCTTGTGCTGAGTGACCATGCTAATGTCTGTTAGCCATAAAACCTACAAATTATTTATTTTTCTGCATTTTATGTGTTAAAAACTGCAGCAACACAGTGACCATCACAAGTTACACTACGCGAGGACCAGTGGCTTATTTAAACAGGATCAAACAGAGCCCATGTGCAAGTAGACAGTTTGTGTTGCATCCATTTTGGATTTGATTAGCAACTGCAGACTAGAAGTTAAATACTGATGGTTCTCGATCGGAAAAGGGTGGCTTGCCCTCTTCAGGTTGGAGGGAAGCTCCAGCCTCAAGGGGAGTAGTTCAGGTATCTCAGGGTCTTGTTCATGAGTAAGGGGAGAATGGAGCGGGAGATCGACAGACGGATCGGTGCGGTGCAGTAATAAGGACGCTGTGCCGGTCCATGGTGGTGAAAAGAGATCTAAGCCAAAAAGTGAAGCTCTCGATTTACCATTCAGTCCACCTTCCCACCCTCACCTATGGCCATGAACTTTGGGTCTTGAACGAAAGAACGAGATCCCAGATACGAGCAACTGAAATGAGTTTCCTCTACAGGGTGGCCGGGCACTTCCTTAGAGACAGGGTGAGGACGAGTATGAGTACGAGCAACTGCAGACTAGAAGTTAAATGTTGATTTCAGAGGTCCAACAAAGGCCAGGAAACAACTCCCTTGATAAAAAATTCCTATTTTCAATCTTGTGGCACTGAATGTATCACAGAAATCCTAAAAGCTGTGTGACGTCTAAAGACCAACCTATCAGAGCTGATATAAATGGCCTCTCCCTGTCCTCCAGGTGGGTGTGTTGATTTTTGCCACCATCGTCGGTAATGTCGGCTCAATGATCACCAACATGAACGCTGCCAGAGCCGACTTCCAGGCCCGGATTGACGCCATCAAACAGTACATGAGCTTCCGAAAGGTCAGATTTAATCTTCGTGTGGTCCCATTGTGTTGTCCATGAATGAATCCAAAGCTAACATCTGCAAGGTCAGCTGAAGGAACTGTAGTTATTTTAGGAGATCCTATAACGTTATATAACATTAGCAATCATTGGGTCACTCTTTCAACATCTTTACCGCAAATGTGTTGCTTCTGTTTAAGAGACTGGACATATTCCCTAACCTTTCCGCTCCCTCTGCAGGTAACTAAAGACCTGGAGAAGCGAGTGATTAAGTGGTTTGACTTCCTGTGGACCAACAAGAAAGCTGTAGATGAGAGGGAGGTTCTAAAGTACCTTCCGGACAAACTGAGAGCTGAAATAGCCATCAACGTGCACCTGGACACCCTGAAGAAGGCCAGTTCTTGCTTCAAATCCCTCTTCTCTAGATGGAAAGGATAAAAACTTTCAGTAAGGCGTTCTTTGTTTGGTTCTGCAGGTCCGGATCTTCGCGGACTGCGAGGCTGGTCTGTTGGTGGAGTTGGTGCTGAAGCTGCAGCCGCAGGTCTTCAGTCCTGGAGACTACATCTGCAAGAAGGGTGATATTGGCAGAGAGATGTACATCATCAAGGAGGGAAAGCTGGCTGTGGTTGCTGATGATGGCGTCACGCAGTTTGTTGTTCTCAGTGAAGGAAGTTACTTCGGGGAGATCAGCATCCTGGCCATCAAAGGTGAGAGGTCATTGTAAAAAGCTGGAGAGTCATGATGTCATCACAGACTGGATGCGGCTCCTACACAATTATTAGAAACACCTTTTGGGTTGACCAACAGGTAGTAAGGCAGGAAACAGGAGGACTGCTAACATCAGGAGCATCGGGTACTCGGACCTCTTCTGTCTTTCCAAAGATGACCTGATGGAGGCGCTGACAGAGTATCCTGATGCCAAAGCCCTGCTGGAGGAGAAGGGACGGCAGATTCTGATGAAGGATGGACTGCTGGATCTGGAGGTACAGTCACATCATCTTGCTTTGAGCAGTAAACAGCTAAAATGTTCCTGAAAGTAAAAACCGTGGTTGTTTTATTTTTTCTTCAAGGTGGCAGCACAGGGCCCAGACCCCAAGGAGATCGAGGAGAAGGTGGACCGGATGACGAGCAACCTGGACACACTGCAGACCCAGTACGCCCGGCTCCTGGCGGAGCACGAAGCCACTCACAGCAAGCTCAAACACAGAGTTACCCGACTGGAGAAGAAGCTGGGACCGCCACCACGAGAAGACGCACCTGGTGCTGCTCCACCCCCTCCAACACCTGAGACCACCAAAGAAGAAGAAAAGAAATAAGAAGATGAAGGAGGACTGAGGAGTTTCAGTTTTAGTTTGAGGCAACCAGACAGAAAAACTTCAAGAAGATGAGAACTGAAATACATTCATGAACTCAGCACGATTTAAATTAAAAGTTTAAAAACCTAAAGAAACAAACATTTGATTTTATATCCTTAGATTTCACTTCATCCGAGTTAATGAGCACAGAGTATTGATAACCTGCTGTTGGGGCGATTGCTGAGGAGTGCTGGAAACAAACTCAAGTCCTGTTGGAAAAGAGACTCTGACTTAAGTTCATGAATCACCGAAGGACAGCCGCAGTCCAGAGGAACAGGTTTCACATGTATCTAGTCTTTTTAAAGCTGTTGTTTTATGTTACATCTGTGGAATAATAAATGGGCTGCATGCCTTCCTGAACATAGATGAGAATCTTCATACTGAGACCTGATTACTAGTCAGTCTGAGGTTTAATGTAGAAAACACTGACTGTCTTACTGCCTAGAAGCCCTCAAACATTATTTACCCATTTTCTCCACACTTGCTTTAGTTTTCTGTTTACCGACTGCAAACCAGAAGTACTGACAGAAAGGGTCCACTTAATGCATGTGGATTTAGAACCAGTACTTCTGTGCTTTAATGGATGCTTTTAAAAGATGTTCAGCAAAACATGTGGATCAAAATGATGGCCACAATGGGCTGAAATAAATATATTTTCTAAGGAAAATAAAACCTTTAATTTCACATCCTGGTAAAAATTGCAGAGCAACAGAAAAACTACAAGCTTGACGATTAATATCCGTGCATTCGTGACCTCCACTTTCAGAGATTGGGTCATGGGGGTAACAGGTTCAGAAAAGAAACCCAAACATCCGTCTCAACATCACCACCCTCTGCTTCATTCTGAAGGCTAAAACGGTCATATAGTCCATCTAACTGGTTATGGGGCTGTCCCCATGATCTCCTCCCAGTGGGACAGGTCCGGAGAACATTCAAAGGGAGGATCACCGGAGGCCTCCTGGTCAGATGCAACTCAACTGACTTCTTTTGATGCAAAGGATGACTGGCACTACTTGAAGTTCCCCCAAGGCAACTGACCTTCTTACTGTTGCTACTCGCTGGGTGAAGCTTGTTTCAGATGCCTTAATCCAGAATCTTGTTCTTTCACACTTGATCCATGTCTCGTTTCCGTAAATTAGGGTCAGGAGACAGAAATTATGGAAAATAAAGACCTCCAAGCCAAGCTTTCTTCCTTATACTTGACTGGCCCCTGTCCCTGTGTTCCTCTCCCACTGTCCATCTCAGTGTCTTTCATGAACAGGACACCAAGATACTTGAACTCCTAAGACAGAGACGGACCCTGAGCCAGACAGAGCAGTCTACATTTGGCCTCAGATTTAGAGGAGTTGCTTCACACTCGGCCCTGAGCTGTGGCAGCGCACGCTGAGGTTCATGGCCTGAAAATGCCAGCAGAACCACAACATCCGTAAAAAGCAAAAAGGAAACCCTGAGGTCCCGTAACCCCAAAGCCTGCTAATGACTACGCCTTAAGATCCCATCTGTGAACACCTTCAACTGGATCTGTAACATGGGCCAGCCCTGATAGAGTCCAACGCAACCTGAGAACATAGAGAAAAGGTTCCTGTTTTGTTTAACAAAGACTAGATGACCTTCAAGAATGTCCCTGACACCCAACACTCCCCAAAGTCTGGAGTCCCTTCTCCTGATCTATAAAACACATGCAGACAAAACAACTGTAATCCCATGACCCCCTCAGTCACCAGAGTAACGATCTGGTCCAATTCCCCAAAGTCAGAACAAATATCACATTGAATCCTCCTGAAAATGAGGACTGACAATCAACCAAGGCCTCCCTTCTAACACAACTTAGAGGAAGTTTTTACCAAGAAGGCTATGAGGTGCAATCCCTCAATAGTTGGTCTCCTTTCCAAAAGATTGGGACCCCGTGGCGGTTTCTGATACGAGCTGATACGATCTTCAAAGACTGTGTGTGCTATGGATAACCGATGCAAAACAGGTGCAGACCGCCCTATTTAAATGAGGAAATTGTGTCTGCTGCTGGCTGGAACAAGAGAGAAAGTGAACAGATCCTCTGCTGTGTTGCTAGAAAAATGAAGGGATTGTTACGCTGCATCATTGTAAATGATCCAGTTGCTGATTTGTTTTTGTTCTGATCCGTTCTGCTCCTGCTTTTCTGAACTGTTACAGTCTGTTAACCTTTTTCGTCGCTAATAACTGCAGCAGGTTTGTCATCTCAGCTTCTGCCCTGAAGAGATTATTTCTCCTATCTGTTCTTTTGCGCACGGCACCTCATGACTGCGCATGAAGAAGGCTGAGTTTGAATTTGTCCTGCGAGCAGATGCTCCGTGTTTGTGGTCCGGACGGACCCAGTGAGGCAAAGACTACATCCTGCTTCACTTTTAATTAAAACATTGGATTACAGGTTATTGAGCAGGAGGGCGGGGCTGTGTGCAGAGTAGCGGATGCCCTCCGCCATCGCTATGCACACGGGGCAGCTGGTCTAGGCTTCGTTTGAAGAGTTCGGAGTTTTTCATAAACTGCCACAATATTTAAGCCTGAATGTAATATTAGCAACATAAAAATAGTTTGTTGTCAGAGTTGGCAATCTGTATATTATAGCTTTGCTAAGTTTTAAACATCACATCATAACTGTCCTGCAAAGAATTTGAATCAAACATTTATGTACGTAAAAATAAATTATTTTCCAATGATTTCTGTGAATTTGTTTTGTTTTTTTGCCAGTATTTTCATTATATTTAACATGTCTGATTGTGTAAATAGTTTTTTTGGTGACACAAAATAATCCTCCTGGCATATGTTCACATTTAAACTATGTAATTTAACTGATCCAGATCCAACTGCTCTGCAGTCTCTGCCTCTTTCTCGGCACAGCGAGAAACTGGGACGTTTGCGTCCCGGTTAGCACCTGCATTTTAAACATGTTAAATCCACACACAAAAACAGCTCACACAAACCGTTTTAGGTTTGAAAAATCGCATTGCAGGTGGTAAGGGGTGATATTTACATATCCTCCTCCCGTAAAATTGTGCGTTTGGATCATTATCATGTGTTTTGCATATTCATGAAGGCAAACACACTAAAAAGTTTGTGCCCACTGTTCCGCTGATTTTGCACACGCAATCCGATTAGTGCCGCCTTTGTAGATCAGCTTTGTGGTGCAAAGAGGTTTGTGTGTGGTTTTGTACATGCAAACCTTTTGAAGATCAGGTCCTTAGTTCGCTCCAAAACTAAGCACATTTCGTTCATAATATTGGCAACAAAGCCAATCGTTCACAGCTGATGTGTGAGAACTTGCTGAAAAAAAATGAATCTGAACACCAAGGAAGGTGAATTAGTTCAAGCCTCATTGTTTTGACTCATGTTGAGGGATGGACAGTGAAAACTGCTCAAGACCCTCTCATTCACCCCTAATTCATCCCCTCATTCACCCCTAATTCACCATCGCAAGTAGAAACCATTCTAGTCAATGCAGAAATTCACACTGACTCCGTGGTGCTGCAGCAGAGAGCAGGAGAGCGCTCCTCCGTCAAAGGTCGGGATCGAGTCTATTATTCATGGATGGTTGAGGAAAACACAGACCAGATCGTGCCAGACAGGAAGTTAGACGCTGGAAAAGAAAAATGCATCTGGAACATTTGAAAATAAGAGACACTCACATCACAAGTTAAACACCACGTCAGAACCTTTGACACGAGGTCACAGATTAATCAGTCAGAAAGGTCTTGCCGTACCCACGGTGGCCGTGTGCAGTTTTTGTGCGTTGTGCCTTTCCCTCTGCTGCAGGTGTGACTGACAGGTGCTGCTAACCTGAGCAGAATCAACTGGGCTTTATAAGGAGTTGGAACCTGGATGGAGGCGTCAGCTTGTTGTCTGTGCCAGCGTGGTAAACTGACCATGTGATGCGTCTCTGCATTCCTCCTAAGCCTGCTCTGATCGCAATGTTTTTGTCCTACCTTGCAGATCTGGTCCTGGGTGGCAACACTCTAGGATTCCTAAGTTCCTGTTCTCCGTATCTTGTTCAGGCGACATTGGAAACTCCTCTCCAATCCTGCCTCCAGCCCAGCCTCTCAAGAACCACCTTGTGGGAACACCTATCTGTCGCTCACCTGCCTGTCCACCCTCCAACACTGCACGCTCAAGCACGGCAGAGCAACTCCAGGATCGCACCGAAGGAACGAAGGAATAACAGTCCTCCATTCCACATTATCTGCCAGTCTCAGTCACTGTGGAAGACCTATCTCCCCCATCCAGCCTCCATCACCCATCAACAGTAAGTCAGCCTCTGATCCTCTCTGCATCCATCTCTACTTCCTTCCTGGAGCCTCAGTAACCTCTCTCCTCTCCTTCCTCAGTGACGATCCAGATCCCTTCGGCAGTTCCAGTCCAGGCTCAAACCCTAACTGCCTGCATATTTAATAAACTGTTAAAACGCTCTCCTGTCCTCGTGGTTGTGTCCCTTCCAGAGTCAAGTGAATTCAGCAACATGACAGGTCTTGTGAGTTAGTTGACACCGTGGGCGAAGAGAAGTTCATTCTAGAAGGGGAAAACCAAAAGACATCCTTTATGATGACAGCAGAAAGGAGAAGGAATGAAACGAGACAGCAGGAGTCATTGGACTGGATGCTGAGTTTATCCTTACTGTCCTATAAAGTAGTGAGTGCAGCCTGTTCAATAGGCTACAAGTAGAGACACTCGGTAGGATTCTTGCTGAAATTCTGTTTCGTTAACAGAACCTTGCCGGAGACAGTTTTGGTCTCGCTGTATTTGGAAGAATGGATCCTAAAAGCATCCAGGGGGAACTGCTGCATGGCTGACGGAGCAGACAGAGAACGTAGGCAGAGTGCATTAAGATGCTTATGTTCAGCTGCTGGCCGTGCCGTCATCAATACCAACCACACAGTTGTTGAGCAGATTTTATATGACATTACTGATTACTTTGCATCAAGGGAGGGTCAACGTTTAGGTGGCAGTGGCTGTGCACTATGATCTGTATTTTCTTGTCTTATTCAGAGAAAGGAAAGGCTTACATGGCCCTGGTGCATTGCATTTATGTCTTGTTAAGTCCAGCAGTAGTGCAGTTTAATCTGCATTTCTTGCTTGAAAAGTAATAATGTTTATTCGCTTATTGAAATGACCTTTAAATTTGTCTTGAGTGCTGCAGTGAAAGTTGTGTCTTGATTAACCTTAGAGAGGTTGTTTGTCCAGGGCACCAAACAGGCGAGGAACTCCCTAGCCTGTTAGAACATACATCGCTAATCTTTTTTTAACAAGGTCTGCCTTAATACTGAATGGTTGCTGAGAGAAGCGCACCACTAATAATTTGAGACTACCGTTTATCGTCTCTCTGCTGAGTGGTGAAGGTCTCGAACCAGGGTTGTCTCCTGCAGAAATATTCAGCAACGACGCCGGGGGAATTTGAAAAACCGCTCCTGCTGCAAATTCAAATATGACAGACTGATCAAACGATAATGTGTTCAGTCTGGTGGTTGTGGTTTTCCATAGAGCACAGGGAATAAACCGAACCCTGCCTGGAGACCACATTCAGGTCTCTTCTTATTGGACCGTTTTTCTGCAACTAAAGTGCAGCACTCTGACAGAGAGCATTAAGTTAGGCTTATTTATAGGTGGTTCTTCTGGTTTCTTTACAAATAATCTTAATAAATCAGTTCTATCTTGATTTAGGACATCTGATAGATGTGCTGTCAGATGGTTCTGTGAGAAAATCCCAGTAGATTCAATTCAATCCAAAAATACTTCATTAATCCCAAAGGGAAATTAAATGTTGTAGCTCATTATGAAGGTTTCTTCAGAGAGCCGTTGTAGATGCTGATGGCTGTGGGCAGGAAGGATCTCCTGTAGCGTCCGTCTTACAGCAGATCTGAAGAAGCCTCTGACTGAAGACACTTCAGTCAGAGGCTGTTGTTGTTGTAGGACAGTCTCATGTAGGACAGTTGTTGTAGGACAGTCTCGTTGTTGTTGTAGGACAGTCTCATGAAGAGGATGCTCAGGGTTCTCCACGATGTTCTTCATTTTATGAAGAATCCTTCTTTCCACAATGATCTCCAGAGGTTCCAGAGGAGTCCCCAGAACAGAACCAGCCTTCTTTATCAGCTTGTTGAGCTTTTTTAAGTCCCTGGTTCTGATGC
>JAHUTJ010026113.1:0-18417 GCA_036250325.1 Characodon lateralis | reverse complement strand
TTCCACATGTGTTAATTCATAGTTTTGATGCCTTCAGTGTGAAGCTACAATATTCATAGTCATGAAAATAAAGAAAACTCTTTGAATGAGAAGGTGTGTCCAAACTTTTGGTCTGTACTGTATGTTACGTTGTTTGTATTCACAGATGCACATTTAAAATAGTTTATGTCTCAGACTGTTTTAAATGATGTATGTAATATATATCAAATAAAATTATGCAATTGAGGCTATAATATTTTCTTAAAATGAAAAAAAAAAAAAGGAAATACAGTGTATCACACCGCAATATGCATCATGATAAACAGGGGCAGCTCAGATGTTTATCTGCCTTCTAGAGCAGCTTCAGATTGAACTATGCTGCTGCTAGTGTTGCCCTGGATATGAGTTAATGGTACAGTTATACTAATATCAACTCCATGATAGTACCCCCACCGTGTTTTACAGATATTTCAATTACTCTCTCCCTATTTAAGCCAAATGTTGTATTTTTTTTCCCTAACTGGTGTAAAAATCATTTCCAGGCTCGTACACCTAATTTTGGAGCTGTAAATGCTGCAACATTATTTTCAAGTAGTAGTGGATTTTTCCTGGCAGGCATGCCAAGCACACCAATATTGTTCCTTGTTTGCTTGATGATAATTAATATTAACACATCCTAGAGGGAAAGTTGCTCAGAAGTTACAGATGTGACCTTGCAGGATATTAAACAGTTCCTGTTGGAGTAATTTTTGTTGGTTCCTGTTTAGGCTTCTAATGCTACTCTTGGTTTTACAAACAATTTAAATTGTTTTAGTTTGTTAAACATCATTATTCGCTGTTTCTTAGAAACATTAACAGACATATTGTGAACAGATTTTGATGTATTATGGTACCTTTATTTAATCATAGGATCTGTGATAATCCATCTTAGGTTATAGTTATGCAAAGTTTTGTCATGGTCTTTATTCTTTTGTCTGATTTGAGCTGAGGACACCATATCTTTAAGTCTGGAAATTAGGAAATAGGATTAATAAAACAAATAATACAGCCAAATAAATCCTGCTTTTTCATATACCCAGTATGTTCACTATAAACAGTAATGTAGCGTATTTAAAAATAATTCATTTAAGAGTTAACACTATTGAACTATCCATAATTGTAAATGTAAATGTATTTTATACTTGGTATTTTATTTGTTTTCTGCAACCTGCATGTGTTAGAAAAGCTCAGCAGTCCAAAAGAAGCAGCTCTTATCTGTGCAATCACTTTCTCTGAAAGACAGCCAACCTAAGCACTGATTAAACCATCCTTGACCTTTGGAGCAATACAAGAGTAACAGATAGGCTCAGTTTTAAGCCATGGAGCTACATCAACTGAAACTCAAGACTGACATGAAACCATAAAGCAGTCAAACATAATTTCTGCAAACATCTCAACTCTAAATTCCTGAGAGGAAAGGATAAAATCCTGAGCTGGTTGCACAGCAACTGAACTGGGTGCCTGTCTCTTTAAAATGATAATGCCGAGCTTAGGCAACCATTGATTTAACATTCAAGGCTGTGATTAATCCAGGGAAGTGAAGGGTTAAATGAGACACTGACTCTGCACTCTGTAACAGAACACAGCCAGAGAGAGAGACGGAGAGGGAGGGTGAGTGCTTGAGTGCTTGAGGGGGGTAGAGAGTTTGCTCTGCATGTTCAGAAATCTCTCTCGCTCTCTCTGTCTCTCATACGCCCGGGCCATGTGCAGCTGCCACATCACGTGCCGCTGCAGAGATCATCCAAGCTGGAGAGGCAGCATGCAAGCGAGAGCAGGACACGGAATGGAGAGGGGAGGGGCGGAGGAGGAAACGGAGAGGAGAGCAGAGGGAGATTTACAGGGAGAGGAAGCAGTGGAGATTACAGAGTAAACAAACAGTAGAGGAAAAGGGAGAGAAGGTTCAGACACTAATTCTTGACATTTTTCACATTTCTATCTCAAAATGTAATTTGTTGTGGCACAGAATACATACCTAAAAATATCTAATGGTTCAGATGTTTTCCTTTTGAAAGCATTCAGCATATTGTTTTGAAAAGCATAAATGGCATTCAGTGAAATCGTTCAGATTCCAAAATGTATTTTACTTATTCCCCCCCCCTTAATTCCCTTCATACTTCAAATGTAATACATTTATACAGCGGGGAAGATTTCTGCGTTAAGAAATTATTGTTTTTAACAAAATCGCCTGTGGCACACTTGGCAGTCCTGCTAATGATACTTTTGCTGGAAAAAAAAGGTTTGACTTGAGAGACATGAAACACAGGATAGATACGTAGGCTGGGAGGCAGGCGCAGATGAAGAGCAGAGGGACTGATGACTGAGTCGATAGTGTAGGGGCCAATGAAACGAGGAGACAGTTTTTTGGACATAGCCTTCAAAGGGATGTCTCGGGAGGACAACCAAACCTTTTGGCCAGGATGGTANCAGAGGGACTGATGACTGAGTCGATAGTGTAGGGGCCAATGAAACGAGGAGACAGTTTTTTGGACATAGCCTTCAAAGGGATGTCTCGGGAGGACAACCAAACCTTTTGGCCAGGATGATACGTCGGAGCAGGCCGCCGTCTGCGGTCAGCGTACTTCTTATTCTGATCTGCTGTACGAAGTAGAACTCTGGTAGCATTTCTCCAGATCTGTTTACAACGGCGTATGTGGTGCCGAACGGATGCTACGGCTATGTCCTTTTCATCTGCGGGGAATAGGGGAGGTTGATAACCAATAGAAACCTCAAAAGGAGAGAGGCCAGTTGCACATGCAGAAAGCCATTCAGGAGACAGAGTTTTACGGTAAAGTGTTTATTTACAGAGCAGTGCAGTGAACAGGGAAACTGGAACCGGGATACCAACTGTAAAAATAAACAGGATGGTAAGCAGGGAAATCTCTGGGTCAAAACTAATGAACAATAATTCTGCCTTACTGGGTTGATGGAATGATCTGCCAGAGGATGGAGAGCGATGAGACCAAATGGTTGTTTCCCTGTGAGACAGATGATGGTGGATAATGGTGTGCCAGGATGATAAGTTGGTCAGATGGGTTTTAGATGTAGGTGCAGTGGAAGGAGGAGGGTGGACAGGGTTCTTGAATGGAGATCCAAGGAGCGAAGAATTCAGGAGGCTGCCAACCTGTGTGGTCCAACAAGGTAACGAGAGGCTTGAGTCTTTGTTCATGGAGCTGGATCGCTTCTTTCCAGAAGTGGTTAATCCAGGCAGAGTTCCACATGGAAGGCTATGTCAGGTTCAGGTAATCCTGCAAGGTAACAGATTCAGATTACTAAAAGTTCCAGGCAAGGACAAGACAAGGTAATGTGGCTTGAGCTGTACCACTAAGGGGAACACTCTGGCAGTGAGTTGCTGGCAGCCTCCTTATATACTCCTCAGCAGGTAATCAAGGGAACACCTGTCACCTCTCCTCCAGGTTCCACAGCATCTAGGGGCTAAGCACAGTAAAAACACCAAACAAACAGAGAAGGCACAGATCTTGACAGGCAGGGTTTAAAATTCCATTCCTTGGGCGTTTAGAATAGAAACAGGCCCACAGCATCACAGATCCTGCACCACAGATGATTCTTTATTTACATATCAAATAAAGGATGAGCCTTCATTTCATACCAGACACACCTGGAGAAGCTCAGTCTTGCTCTCATCTGACCCAGGCGCAGATTTCCTGTTAAAGTCTAGCAAACTCCGAACATTTACTGGTACGACAGAAAAGGCTTTTTTAATCCTGGCATGCCCACTGAATAACCAGTAGGCATGTAGATTGTGTCTAATGGTTGTTATGGTGATTTGGGGAGCCCATGACAACTCGCTACCGTCTCCTGAGATTTAGCAATGTTTTTTGCCTCTTGTACCATACTGGTCACTGTGTGGTGTAAGGATACATCTGGGTCCTCAGTCAGCCTAGTTGTCAGAGTTTCAATTGTTTAAACTTTTTTTCTTTATTTGTAATTTTTCCGATTGAAAAATGTACTCAAAATTAAAAACCACACACCTTTTCTGCAAGGTGTCATTAAAAAACAGTAAAGAGTAATACTAAGGACCCCATTCCAAAACATGTTTTGGCTCTTGCTTTGGCAGGCCGTAGGGGTACTTATGCACTTCCTTGTTTGTCTGATTGGTTAAAGGTGATTAGTCCAATAGTTTCCACCTTTTTTTAAAGCACATTATCAGTTTAATAAAATTCACCCCATTGATCTTAAAGAGGTTGTGGTATAATAAACAATGCGGAATTTCAGAATGCGCTGTACAATTAAATCGCAACTAATTTTGTATTACATATGTAAGCAAACAGACATCAAACAACCTGCCTCCCGCCCATAGACTGCTGGAAATAGGCACCAGCTTCCCCGCGACCCACTATGGAACAAGTGGTAGAAAATGACTGACTGACTGACCTTAAACATTATATTTCTAACTGCTTACTTTGCAGTCTCGTGCTTTGAGCAGTTATGTTCAGTTAAGTGAGGCGTTTTTCAATAGACTTCATAATACTATTATCTTTTATATTCATTTTCTTTTCTACCAGAGTCTGATGTGCTAAACTGATAGAGTACAATGAAATCTGCAGCTGTGATGGTGATCATACAGCAGAAGACTGGGTTGAGCAATGTCATTTGTGTTCGTTGTGAGCATCTGCTGCTGTGGGAATCTGTCCAACTGGCTAAAAATTACATAGGCATGTATGCAAGTTCACAATACTTGGAATATATCAGCCAACCACTGTTAATATTTCATATGCTGATAACGAGACAATGATTTATTCACAATATATTGTGAGGCCCAAGTTTGAGTGATTTTTAGGACCATATGTGCAACTGGTCTGTGTTCTGATAGTCTACTGGGGAAATAATTTGAATTCCAGAAAGTCCCTGCTTGTAGAGGTAGTGTTTTATATTAGGGTGCTGTAACATTTGTATTGGCATCTGCATTACTGCTATAAACAGGTAACCCTAAGGTAAATAGATTGATCTGCTACTTTGGTTTTTATGAGATTTGGATATGGAACTTGCAAAAAAGATCTTTTTGCAACATGAATTTTCTTTAAAAGTTTTTTTTTTTATTTGTTTAGGTAGTGGAATGTAAATGTGGCTTCAAGCTACTTTGTGCAGACTTGTAAGAAATTACGAGAATAGTGCCTTTAACCGCAACAGAGATTTACATTGGAAATGCAGTAATTAGAATTTTCATATCTCTTGCCCTTCTAAACCCCTGACCTTCCAGGTTTTAGCCCATTTTGATATTTCTTAAATAAAGAAATATCAGATTTATTAATTTGACCTAGATAATGGTGGGTAAGTCCTCAAACACAATATTTTTTTGTCATCTGCATCAGTTGCTTTGCTTTAGACTTGAGTTTTCCAAGTGTTTTAAATGTATGTGACAAGTAAAACAGAGAGGTGTCTTTGATGTTTTTGTGCTTTCTTTGTTTGTCAGGAGTCGCCAGTGTCTATTTACGTAACAAGGAAATGAAATTCTGTTTTTATCTAAAACGTGAGCAGGAAAAAACCCAATGCTGGCTTCAGTAAACAGCAGCATTTTATGGTTACGATAAACCTGCCATGTGGTATCTGCATGCTGTCATCTGATGCAGTCAGAGGCCCAGTCAGTGTGTCATAATCTGATCTGACCATTGACAGAGCTTCAGCAGTGATTTGGAAGGACGACGGTGACAGGAGTGGGAGGTCATTACGATCCCCATAATGCCGTGGCATAACACGCATCAGTTTGTTGACACTCCCGGGGTGTGTCACCTGGACTCAGCTGTTTCTGGTGTGTGTTCTGTTGTTTTCTCATGTGAACATGCACGTGCCTGCTTGTGTTTGTTCAAGTGTGCGAGTCTAGGCCCGCCTTGGTTTGTACTCGACATCTGTGTTTTTGTGTTCAGTTTCTTACTGTAAAGTGACACAGATCATATTTTTTCTCCCCATTTTTTGTGAAATATATATTCATATTAATCTGGATATTTCAGAGCTAAATATTCATTCTAAAATGTGCTTAGATTTCGTTCTTTGAATGTTTATTAATGTACACATACTACATCTTGATTGCTGTTTCTGTTTTTAAGTCATTCTATTTCGGATTGTTGTCCAGAGAAGTATTTGGAAATATTTTTTTTTAACTCATGAAATCAGAATCAGCTGTATTGGCCAAGATTGTGTGCGGAAAACAAGGAATTTGACTTCGGTTTCAAGCGCTCACAGCATGCAGACATTAAGCATAACTATATAAACTTTTATCTTTTTATATAAACTTATGTTATAGTATTTGGTTTTATTAATATGTATTAGAGGCCAATTTTCCCTTTATTGACTTTGATGCTGACCCTGTGATTGACAGGTCAAATACAGAAAAATAAGATTTTTTTCTGTTTCATTATAAGTGTCAAACCAATTTACTCCCACCATTTTTGTCTAAAAAGAAATCAACCTACAGTATATACATTTTTGAGTGTAATAATAATCAGATAATGTTCAGGAACATATGCTTTGATGCATAAATAAGGATAATGGAAACCCAAATTACTAGCTCTAACAAAGAACTTGGAGCACTTTTCTTCTTTTATGTGTTCCTAGAAAAAAAAAAATCATATCAGTCAAAATCAGAATTAGCAGGTCCGACCTAAGAAAACTGGAAATCAGTATCAACCATGAAGAGCCTGATGAGTGCATCTCTAATAGTTCAGAAATCTTGTAGTCTGTAATAAAGACATCTCTCTGCATCTCGGAGACAGAAGAATTTAGCCTAAAATTAGAAATAGGTGGTGGAGAGGGGAGCTGCCTCAGTGTTTACATTCCGGGGAGGGAAGCCCTCTTTATGTAACACGGTCCTTATATCACACTGTATTGTGTTCCCAGCTTGTAAATAAAAAAAACAAAATAGAAAAACAGCTGCTGGCAGTTTGTCTTTATGTCTTCCATGACAGAAAAAAACTAAGAGGAAATGAAATACTGTTTAAAGTCCTTATCTGATAGCTGCTGACAACTGCTGCTGTGGCTATTATTACTTTTGCTGTTGTAAATGTTACTAAAAGTTGGCTAACCCCAAAGCTGTCAGCAGTACTTTTTTATAGTTACTGCAGCCACAATTAGAACAACGAAGGTTCCTGCTACCACAGTGCTATGTTGCTGCCACTAAAGAACAGTTTTGATTAATTAAATCTTTTCTAGGACCCAATAGTCGTTTCATTGGTGCTCCTTCTTTCTGATCGCAGCAAATGTGTGTAAAACAGATAAACTTTTGTAGTTCATTTTTTATAAATGTAGTATTTAAAATTTCTGATTGGTTGAATTTTTTCCAGCATTTCCTGTGTTTCTATTTCAGTCATCTCAGTTTAACCTCCAACTGCTAAATTAAATTGCACAACAGCAATATTTGGCATTGTTTACAAACACATTTAATTTCATGCAGGTTCAGTCAGCATGAGCACAGCAGGCTGCAAAATTAGCTGCAGAATATGACAAGTCAGCTCTGCAATCACACCAAAAGCATGTAAATGTCAGGTTGTTTTAGAGTGGTTACATTCAAAAGCATCAGTGAAATCACTCTTCAATTTAAAATTGTGTGAGACAAACAACTGGATGTGAAACAGCTCACCACTTTCATATTTAGAGGCGCAAATGAAGGATGTCTATTCCCTGATAATGTGTCTTAATAGATAGGTATGATGGCGTCAGCGTTTGTCTTAGTGTTCTTGCAGAACCAGCATAACAAGGGCCTATCCAGCCAGCTTTATTCACTCAAAAACTGTTTAAGGTGCAACCGCCAAGTTCAACGTAGTTCTGTTCGTACCTCCAGGTGAAATGGCTGTGGAACAGTCTGAGGTTAATGGGAGAGTTAGGTACTTTGTAAATGATGTGGTGTTAAAAGGTTATTAATATTTAATGACTTACAGTACATGCAATTTGTAACTCATCTACATTTAGTATAAAGTGAGATTCGAATTTCCCTGAGACTAAGGCTAAGAGCTAGTCTGAGCTGGACCAGCTCCAAAGCGGCCCTTTGCCATCTCTAACTCTATAACACAATATATTGCCATCTCTAAATATAATATAGAATGAGACAATGTTACTCTTTCTGCATGGAGTTTACATGTTCTCCCTGTGAATCCATGGTTTCCCTTTCGGTACTCTAGCCTCATCCCACAATCCAAAATCATGAATTTTAGGTTAATTTGTTACTCTAAATTGCCCTTAGGTATAAGAGTGTGCACATGTGGCTGTTTGTCCAGTGATGGACTGGCGACCTGTCCAGTGTGTACCTTGCCTCTTGCCCAATGACCACTAGATACGGGCATCAGCCCTCCCGTGACCCTACACAGATAAGTGGGTATAGACAATGGATGAATTGATACATGGATGCCTGAGTTACCAAAAAAGACACATAAACACATTTAATTCTTGGTAGATTTCTCATATTGCACCAAAGCACATTGTTTCATCTTTGAGAGCCAATCACGAGCCTCATTCTCATGCATCACCCTAAATTATCGTATTACACTGCATTGAACCATATTGTGTTAAAACGATGAATCAGAGTGAATCACAGATGACATTTAAATCGAACTGGATGAGATTGGTGTTTGCTGCACATGAATCTGGTATAAGCAACTAAGCAGAGATATCCAACCCTAGTGGACATGCAAAAGAAAGGAGCTAAAATAATGCTGAAGATTCCTGCAGTCAGAGAGCATAAAGATTCAGGGTAGCTTTGGTCCCAACTCTCCATAGCTTAAAGAATAAGCACAACTTATTTAGCCATATTTTAACTTATGCAGCCATATTGTATTATATTTCTTTAACAAACCAGCGAGTCATTCTGTTTTTCTATAATTTAACAATTATGGTATATGAAACCTAACAATCATTCATCTGTTCCCATTATGTAGCATTTGATGTCTATGAATTGTAGTGGGACATCTTGGGTGTATCAACAACTCTTTTGAAGAGTAAATAGAGTACAGTTTAGTAACTGTAAGTGCAATTTTAAGTGTTGAGAAATGAGAAATCACTAAGGGTGAAAAGCCAATGAAAAAGTCCACAAAATTAGCTAAATTACAGTAATTCCTGCATGTTAATTGTTATCTTCATCCTTGTATAATTAACATAATTACCATTCTTTTTGTAAAGCTTTGCTTCCTTTTATTGCATAAGAGAGCTAATTCAGGAAATGACAACCAGATTTTTTTAGGACAACAGAATATGATTACGTAGTCTAAATTGAAAATGTTTTCTGCTTTGATGATGTGTTTTTTTCTTACGTCTATTTCAGCTCAACTTTCCTGCCAAAATGCTTCTTTTTTTTTTCAGCTGTGGGTTTGTTATATTCAGCTTTATGTGTAGGTGGATCACGTGACATTTAAAATGGCTCAAACAAAAGATTAGGCAAGAGGAAGAGCTGCTCACCTGACTCTCAAACCGGAGCCTCTTTATTTTCTACTGCTGTGGGCGTCTGCCCACGACATCTGCTGAGTGAAATGACAGCTCAAGAAAAGAAAATCTTAAAAATAAAATAAAAGCAAATGTTTTTTGATGTCATTATGCATACCATTGCAGTATCTGATGATCAGATTTAGTGAATTAAAATCTTCTGTTAATTGTAAATCAGTTACTCACTGCAATATAAGTGAATAAGAGCCTGCTGCACAAATACACATGCAGAAATAGAGAAACACATAATCTCAGCTAAATTAATCCAAGCAGAGAGAATCAACGGCTGCTTCCTCCAAATGCCTCCTGCTCTCAGACAGGAAATGAAGCCAGACGGGGCCGCGTTAGGCGGCTGTTTACCCGGCAGCAGCAGAAGCCTTGTTCTTGGATCAGTGTCAACGTTTCACCCAAAATGGCTTTTATTAGGACAAGGCTTTGGGCAGACTTATCCAGGATCAGTGCTGTTCAGCTCCCAGAGAATCATCAGCAGTTCTGCTGATGGACTCGCAAATAGAACACATGATGGAAAGATGCATATAATCTCAATATCCTATGATCCATTATTGACATGCAAGAGTACTATAAGAGTACAATAAGACTTGCAGAGCTTACACCTTGGTGTGCATCCATTTTTTATATTTTGTGTCAAAGAACACAGATGTTTTTTGTAATTAAATTTTTTCTGGAGCAACAGCATTTGAAGTTTTCTGAAGTTTTTTCTCTTAACATTGGCATATTTACTCTTACTTTCAGCCTAATCCTAAATTTACTGGATGAACCAGTTTTGCATCCAGACAGAACATCTTAACATGAAAACATTTTCAAATGGTGTTTTTATTGTGTCTTTGTTACAAACCAAAACAAGGAGATTTTCCTTTAAAAAAGGTTATTTCATCCCAAAAAACCAAAGCAAGTCAATGGTCCCTTTTAAACAGGCATGTTCAACCCAGGCCTGAAACGCCTAGGTCTCAATTGCACAAGAAGGAAAGGGGGGACGTGGGGGACTGAAGCTGATGTGTTGCTGTAACGCTTCTGAGTTGCCAGTGCAGGCCATCAGAGAGTTGAAACATCAGCGTATGTCAGAGTATGCTAACATTGCAGTGGCCTGTGTGGCCACCCAGCGATGGGATTTAAAGGCCTAAAAAGTCAGGCAGAATCCTTTCTGAGAAGCAGACGTGGATTTTATTTGCTTATTGTAAAAATATTGCTTAAATTATTAATAATATATTAAAGGATCGTGGCCTTGAGTTCATCCACCATCATTGTTTCGAAAAGAATGGTAGGACAACTTATTTGGCAAAGATTTTAAGCAGGGATGTCCTGATTTATAATTTTTACCCTGAATACAGAGCAGAATCATCTATGATTCGGCATTTGTCTAATCATCCAATCACATGGCAGCAACTCAATGCATGTAGGCATCTAGATGTGATGATGACTTGCAGAAATTCAAACCAAGCAATAGAATGGGGAATAAAGGGGATATAAGTGCCTTTGAATGTGGTGTGGTTGTCGGTGCCAGAGAGACTGGTCTGGGTTTTTCAGAAAATGATTATCTGCCAGGAACAGGAAATTGAGGCTCCAATTCCCACAGGCTCAAAAAATTAACAATATAAGTGGAAAAACTTTACTTGGTCTGATTAGCTGCCACATAGGTTCATGGAGGGTATGTTCAGAATTAGGCAAGAACAATATGACTGCATGAATCCATTCTGCCCTGTATGAATGGTTGCTGCTGCTGGTGGTGTAATGGTAGGGGGGGATCTTTTTTTGACATAGTTTGGGCATCTTAGCACCAACATTTTGGTCCTTTGTAACTAGATTTAAATTGCACATTTTTTTGGTATAGTGCTCTAAGATGATTTTTAGTGGAAATTAACTGCTAAAAATTCAATTCAAGACGACTCTGAGTTTGCCCTTGACTATAGAAGAAAACTTCTCAAAAGCTCAGAAAAACAGCAACACACAGAGGATTTAGAGGACATAGTTGCACAAGTCATATAAGCTTTTAACAACTTGAGTAAATACTTGCTAAGTGAAGGTATAAAAGTTATTTTCTGCTTTGCTTATTTTTGTCTGATTTTAAATTTTTTACTCCTTGTACATACATATTTGAAATTTTAGGTTAATAATTAGTAGCTCATTGTAAGTTTCAATATATTTTTTGATACATGTGTGGTCATACTTATTTAGCACAGAAAGGCATTGATGCCATCTTTGTTGTCATTTTTTGTAGAAAAAGATTAAATATGTCTCTGTTGCCATATCGTCCTTTGACGGGTCACCAAAATTTTGTACAGTAAACAATTGGGAGTATTTTGGGTCCATGTGACTTTTGTTTACAAGCCCTGGATTGATTAAAAGTCTGTACTTAGATGTCAAAATATCCGGATACACATAAAGTCCTTCTTTCCAGTCGGGACAGAGCAAAGAGAACCAGCCTAACAGAATGATTACTGCTGAGGATGAAGCAACGTCATGGCTGCATGTCACTCTGGAGGTAAATTAAACCTCTACATTTGGAAAAAGGGCATCTCATTGATTAAAATGACATAATATGGCAGAACATGGCAAGTAAAAGTGTAAACCAGAGCCAGTGTGCTTTGCTCATGAAGGAAGTAATCAGGAGTTCAAATGTAAAAACTGCCAGCATTCACAACATTTACATATCCACTCAGTGAGTAAAGTGTTTTCAGCTGGACTTCTTGGGGCGAGGGGAGCTCCACCTCTTGCTTCACCTCAGACGTGCCCGGGTAGGGCACTGAGTTGTGATTTTTTGCAGTTCCAATTTTTGTGTTTGTACAAAATAATTATTATTTACTCTATACGGTAAAGCAAGCAAAACATGCAGTTGATGTAGAACTTTTAAGTTCTAAAGGTAATCATTTGGAATATGTTCATTAAAAGCAGTAATCCATAACTTTTGCTGTTACAAATAAGAAAAGGTAGAAAAACCTGCCTCTTTACAGTTTGCCCATCTATGTGTGATGCTTCTACCACTGTTTTTGGTTAATATTGTTCATCTAAGCAGCTATTTATAAAGGGTGGCAAAGAGCCCAGAGCTCTGAAGTATCTTACAAATGTTGCCACAATACATCTCTGACTAATGCTGGATGATTTCTAAACATTTGAATTTCTCTATTTCCAAAGAAAAGATATTTCCTAAACCTAGAAAAGGTTTCTCCTGTTAGCACACATTGGAAAGAAATGTAATGATAAGTAGCAAGTGCAGAGATATGGCTGAAAATGGTCTTACTATTCCTGGTTCTGTTGTGTTACCTTCAGAAAAGCAAAGATGGGCATGCAGAATAGCTGCAGGCTAAAAAGATTCATGGAAGGATTTCACATTAACTGGCACACAATGTACCAGCATGATCCACTTGCTGATTTAACATAAATTAGGTGTTGTATTCCTGGTATTTTAATACACTCACACTACATTATATTATATGAAGGCTGTTATTGTGCTTTGCTCAAAATTGCATGCAAAAATATTGCATGCTTGATTCAAGATTTTATTTATACAAGTTAGCATTAATGTCTGATCAGGTGACCAATTTCTGGATCTTTAAGTCTAATGTGTCCAACAACAGAAAGAAAACGATATTTTTACCTCAGTTTGCTGTGCGACTCTGGCAACTTTCTGACTCAACACTGACACATGATGGTTAAACTGTGTCATTGCAATTATTTGTTAGGAGAATAAAACAAAACTACAAGTTAAATGGAAAAAAAACTAATCTTGCATGCAAATATGTCATAATGAACATAGCTATAAATGGGTAAACTACAACAGAGAGAACTGGGAGAAAAAAAAAACTGCATTTTTTTCTTAACTACTATTATGAAATGAATTGGAACATAATGTCCAAGACCGAAGGCATAATCCCCTTTATGGACATTTCTGATTTAGGATGAAGCCTAAAGGACAGACTGTGCTGCTGTGGTTTATGTTGCTCCCAAACAGCCTAATATGCTGATGGTTTCGTTTTACCAAACATTTTTTACAATACAAGATATACAAGAATTTCCTATTCTTTATTTCTGTAAAGAGTTTATTTTTCAGTAGGGCAAATAAATCTCATGTTAAGAAATAAAATAAACACCAGCGGTAAACTTATTGGCAGATCTAACAATTTATAGAGTAAAGGTAAGTGTAGCATTAGTAAAATTTCTACTTTAGTTTTTTTAGGATAATTAGAGTATCCTGGATCTTTGAATGAAACACAATTACTTCATTTCCTTAAAAGCAAGGTGCATGTGTGTGTTGATCTGTGTCAGGAAATGTCTACAAGAAAATTATTTTAAACTTAAATACATAGTCAGACCAGTAAATATAAAGTTTAAAACAACAACAAGGCTGTAAAAAGGACCCAAGTCTGAGCTCACCTCACTCTTTTTTGTAAATCTCCCTGTATGTAAAATGTAGCGAAGAGCAGCAGAGGGTCACCAAATCTCCATAACAACCATTAGATGTTACATGCCAACTAGTGATCTGGGTGGCAAGCCTGGTAAAGCCTTTTCTGTTCTTCCATTACAAATACCGTATATTTGCTTTGGTCAGATTAGAATAAGGCTGAGCTTCTAGGCAACAATCTCTCCATGTAGGTCTGCTGTCGAAGAAAATAATAAATGTGTAGAAAAGGACTCTTTGTTCACTGTTACGTAGAGTGGAAGAGCCATGATGCCGTGGGCCTGCTTTTCTTGTCCTTGTTTGGGTCTTTACATTACAAACTATAAAATACCAAGACACTTCAATTTAAGGGGCTTCTGTCATCTTAAAATGGGTCATTGTTGGATCTTTCACCAAGACAGTGATAATATGATCTAGTGATAGTGATATATGATCAGATATATGGCCAAATCAACACAGAAATGGTTCACCAGACACAAAATCAACCCTCTTCCATGATCATCTCATTCTCTGTTGGGATCCTTATCTCCATCTTTTTCATCCTGTTTGCCTTCAGCTCTGCTGCTGCTCTCTGACATGTGGAAGCAGCTCACTGCGAGCAGATGGACTCTAATCTGCAGTTGAAACTAAAAGTCGATGATGATGATGAGTGGACAACCAAATGAGTAATTAAACTGCTGTTTCTGTGTTTATTGCATCCTAATCGCGCGTAAAGCAGATTACATTTCAGTGGAAACATAAAGACAATTAACAGGATTTTCTGTTCATTCAAATGTAGAGTGTGATTACCAGACTATTGACAGTATAGAGAAAGTAGTAACATTTCAATATGTTCATGTGTGATGAATTTATACTTAATCATTTATTTTTTGGTTGAAATCTTAAAGCTTTTTAATTTTAAGTTTAAGTTGTCCTTTTATAGGTCTTAGGGTGATAATTTTAGGAGAAAAAGCATACAATTTCTTTTTGAAAACTGTAAAAAAACACCTATTTAACTTCTTTTTTGTAAAAACTCTTTAAACAAAAAGATAGCAAAATTAAATATGAACACTAGGATACAGATACCTCTGGGAGGAATTACAAATGATAACCTTTGTATTTTAACTTATAACACCTCAACTCTAAACAGAAAACATCCAGAAACAAACTGGTCTAACAAATAATAATAATAGTAAAAAAAAAAAAAATCTTCTGTTACCTGTAGGTGGGCAATCTGTGCCGCAGGATCCCTCACCCACGTCCACCTGCCCTCCAGGGCCACCTGGACCTCCAGCTGGCGCCAACGGCAGCAGCGACATCATGGTGAACTTTGATCCCGATCCAGCAGACCTGGCACTGTCCAGCGTGCCAGGGCAGGAGGCGTTTGACCCACGGCGGCACCGTTTCTCGGATGATGAGCTGAAGCCTCAGCCGATGATCAAAAAGGCTCGCAAGATGCTGGTCCCTGATGAACAGAAGGTACTACATCTCCCACAATCCATTTCTGCACTGCATAAAAATCTCTTAACCTGTCTCTTCACTACAGTAATGCGATTTATATTTAAACCTGTTACTTGATACAATCTGAAGCAATTTCACATTTAAATTTCAGAGAGTTCAAAACATTTTTGGTTGGCTAGTGCCAAATGTTGTTTACCTGGGTGTCAACTAAAAGCAAACACATAACCAAACCCAAGCATAATTTAAGAAACATAACAGAAGAGATAAAAATTGAAGGGAAAAACAGAAAATAAAATAAAGAATGCAGTTTTTGTCAAGTGATATGGTCACAGGTTTAACATGGATGGACCATGTTATCCATCAAATTACAGTGCATCAGTTGAATCTCTGAGTTGAAGAGACAATCATATAAAAATAGAGCCCAGATCTACAGTGGCTGGGAGGTGCAAACCAACATTACAAAATCTGTAACAGTTTTACAAAGCTTGAGACAGATTCAGATTTCAGAAAACAATTTAACAAGATGTGAAAGGTTTTTACAAGTCCTAAAACATATTTAGACTTGAGTAAACTATTTAACATGTCACAAAACAAATTAAAATTTCAGAAAACAAATGTACATTTCAGAAAACAAATGTGTTTCAGAAAACACTTTAACAACATGCAAAACACTTTTAGAAGTCCCGCAACACATTTACAAATGACAAAATCTAACAGAAACGGAATGTACTAACTCCGAGGCTGACCCTGAAGTGATAACGTGCTCATGGCGACTCAGGATGGACAGCAATCAAGTTGCATTTTGCCCGTTTTGTTGGACACATATAAGTAGATTAACCCGGTTTTGTTTTTCGTGTGGTCGGTCCATAGAATCTGAGAGACAGCAAGCCCAATTTGTGGCAGTAGCAAGTAGAAATGGTGCTTCTGCCGCCGGACACTGCCAGACAAGCTATAAAAGCCTCTAAGATGCTGCCACAGTGGCTGGCGCTGTTTTTTGTTGAAGCCAATGCTAATAATCGGCAAATGGGTTGTCATAATAGTTTTTTTTTATTGACTAGTCAGTAATTACTTTGAAATGATGATGTCATTATTGGTTGTTATTTCATAAACAGTGTTAGACCCATAATATAAGGTGACTGTATTTACCTGAGATGGAAACTGTCCATTATGTGTATGTATAATGTGCTGAAAGGATGATGAAGAGACATTACACAAACAGTTGGGTTATTATAGATCATGAATGGTTACTGTGAATAGTTACTGTTAATACAATTTTACTTATAGTTTGTTAATATTTTACAGCAAAAGATGTTTTCCAACAACCAAAAGTTTTCGGGGACTTTTTGTTTAAAGGATAAAAAAATAAAAGCTAGGCATTTATTTCAATATTCCACATGATAAAGACCAGTAATTTACCCTTTTCAAAAGGTTTTAGAAGAATGAAACAACCAGACTCCTTCCCTGCAGCAGTCGTCATATTTCATCCAGAATCCAGTTAAAAGTGAGGCTGCGGCAGCTCTGTTCGGGTCTAAACCCTAAACTTCATCATCGCAAAGGCCATCGCCCCTTCAAAGCCCTGTGCTGATGGGAGGGGAAAAAAACCTGAAGAAGTGTGACGACCAACTGGTGTTGATGCCTTCTGACAAGAGCTCTAAAATATTTGGTCCTTATCTCATTGCACAATAGGCAAAGCTGTGATCAATTGCTCATGCTTTCACAATTCAGCACAGAGCAACTGCATCTCCTGAAGCGTTTATAACTTATGGGGGATGAAGGTGCTCACCTCGCTGTGTTCAGTAGCGGGTAGCTTCATCATTCGTGTATGTGCAGCTATTAGTAAAAATAAAACAAAAAACAAGATATCTGGTCAAAGCTAAAGTTGAGATTCAGATCAGTGTGGCAGCTTTTCGTGAACAGGCTTGAGAATAACCAGCACTGAAAAATGGTATTAAATATTAACATCGCAAATCAAATTATTTCACATGATGTCGATATTACACCAACAGAAACAGCAGCAGGCATTTTTTATGCTAATTGAGATTTAACCTTTTGAGAAAATCTGCAAAAACAAACAAATATAAAGAAAAAAAAAAAAGAAAAACACCACAGCTGAGGTAATGTGTAAAACTAATCTCTGACTCTGATTCTCTCAGGAATCTTTAAAAATGTTCTGAAAGTACAAATGATTTTTCTTCTGGCTGTAGTTGTGGACTGATGATAACCAGATGTAGGCCGATCTCTGGAAGAAACAGTAACCCACACTGAACCTCTCATCATAAATCTTTTAGATAGAAATCTCTGGTTTTATTTTTTATTTGACCTATATTTCAGCTGTCTAGGCCCTTAAATTATTGTAATCTCCATGTTTAATCTTTAGCAACAGACAATTTTTTTTATGACCTTCAAGCTAAAGTTTTGCTACAGGATTTCTGCACAGCGTTTATTGTTTCAACAGGGCAGCTCAGCCGGTCTGTTTCATACAGCTGGATTGAGAAACAGTTAAAATCCATATGGGTTCATTCAATGTTCGATGTTTTCCTATTTTCGTTTTGCATCTTTAAAATTTCCAGCCTTTGTGAGACGAATGTTAAAATGTTTAAACTCATGACTTGGCTTGAAAGTACAGATGCAGGCCACATGAAAACATTTTCCTGCGTCCTTTAACTCTGGATCTGTTTGCTATTTACATAAAATGTCTGATTGCACTTAACATCTAATATGATAGTCTTCATACAAGAGAATAACAGGAGAAAATGTTATTTTAAACTCTTCACAGTGGCCACTTATTCAAAAGAAAAAAAGAATTAAAAAATGCTGAATTTATTGCAAACCACTCTTTAAATAAAAAGGTGGTCATACTGGAGAGACACTTAAGCAATTATCTGTCAGGGAATCAAATGACAGGGCAAGCTGTTTCGAAATAACTGGCTGCAGAACACGCAAATTAAAATTTCATGACTGAGGTCAATATTTTTCTTCTTGTCTGTAGAGATATTTATGGGAAGAAACTTGTGCCATCAGAAACTGAATTTGAATTGCTCTGACTGAATTTGTATTTGTGTAATTTGAAATTAAATGCATTGGTTTGAAAATGAATTTCACTAAACTGAAACTGAATTTTA
>JAHUTJ010026112.1:0-18426 GCA_036250325.1 Characodon lateralis | reverse complement strand
TTTGTGTGATTTTGTTGTCAGCACATTCAACTTTGTACAGAACAAAGTATTCAATGAGAATATTTCATTCATTCAGATCTAGGATGTGTTATTTGAGTGTTCCCTTTATTTTCTTGAGCAGTGTATAAATGGACTGAACTTATACAGCACCTCTTCAGTCATACTGACCACTCAAAGCACTTTACACTAGAGCCACATTTACCCAGACTCACTAACACTCACACATTCATACACCGATGCGCAGATCGATAGGCTAATAAATTTGATTTCCATTGATGATTTTTGTTGGATTTCTGTGTGCACATTCAACTTTGTACAGAACAAAGTATTCAATCAGATCAGATCAGATCTAGGATGTGTTATTTGAGTGTTCCCTTTATTTTTTGAGCAGTTTATAATTTTTACTTTTTTTTTCTTTTACAAACAAAAATCTGAAAGGAATTTGTGTTTAAGCCCTCTTTAATCCGATACCCCTAAATTAACTCTATTTGAAGAGGCTGCTGAGATCTGTATCTCACATGGGAGAAGCTGGCATTTAGTCCAGTGAGTTGTTATTAGCAGATGTTATAATTGGTATTAGTTGGCAGTGCGAGGTTGCAAGAGGTTTGGTAAAAGGGTGATGGAAGCCACCGCTTGGAGAAAAAATCTGCTTCTCAGTCTGTTTGTGTGGGATTTTATTGTTCTGTAAAATTTCCCTGATGGTGCAGGTTAAAATAGAAGATGGCCAAGGTGGGATGTGTCTAAAATAAGGATCCTGACATAAGCGTGAGACACTATGTGTGGCTGCAAACTATCAGTGAAAATGCTATTCCCTAAGTGAACCATGGTTGTGGCAGGATCATGCTGTGGGTGTGTGTTTCTTCAGCAGGGACAGGGAGGCTTGTCAGACTGATGGGAAAATGAACAGAGCTTAAACCCGTCAGTCCTGGAAGATAGGTTTCAAAAGACTTGAGACTGGGTTTGTGTTCCTAAAGGACAGCAGCACTACACATACAGCCAGAGCTACAAATAATGTCAAAGCATATTCATGTGTAAAAATGGTCTAGTCAAAGTCCATACCTAAATGCAATTGAAAATTGCTGGCAAGATTTACATGTCCCCCTAAGACACTCTCCATCCAGTATTTTTAATTGTAAATGGTTTACTACTTCATAATTATTTCCAACTTTGCGTTAGAATATCACATAAATCCATCTATTGTCTATACCTGCTTGTCCGTGCAGGGTTGCAGGGGAGCTGGTGCCTATCTCCAGCGGTCTATGGGCGAGAGGTGGGGTACACCCTGGACAGGTTGTCAGAACATCACTGGGTAACAGAAATTTCACAAGAAAATTGTTCAAGTGGTAATTTCCAAGATTTAAATTCAGATTTCTTAAAGCTTTCTGTAATTATTTTAAACACACATTTTTAGGGATGTCATAGAAGTAACACATTTGATTTATTTAGCCCTATAAAACTCCATTTATGTGAAGAAACAACTATGATGAGAAAAGCACTAAGATTAAATAAGTGACCCCACAAAAAAAACCCCTAATCAAAGTCACCTTTGTCCTGCCCCAGCTGCAGTGCTGCCACCTGCTCCCTCAGACAAGACGCTGTCCTCTGGCTCGGATTTCTCCTCCAAAGCTGTCCTGTGTCTGATAGAGGCCGTTGGCCGCCGCTGGGGTCTCTACGAGACCCGGGAACGCTCCCAGCTCTTCCAGAGCGTCCAGGAAGAGATGTCCTCAAAAGGCCACGTCCTTCCTGTCGAAAAAATCCGCCGCAAGTGGAACAACCTTATTGTCACATATAAGAGGGTCAAGGACCGCAGCCGGGAGACAGGACATGCCAAAACGTCCTGGGAATTCTTTGATGTAAGTCAAGAAACAAGAAACATGCAGACAAATGTCTCTGTCATGTATTGTTATATATGAAACATATACAATAAATCATCAGTTTATCAAAAGTAAAAGTCATCATTTTAGGAAAAAGAAAACTGCTGTTGTAAAACTGGACTGACCTAAACCTTCCAAAAGCCCCAAATATAGGAACTATTTATTTACATTTTTAATGAATTTAGATAAAAAAAAGTGCTTGTGCATCCACTGTTCTGTGGACCTCTTTTGATGATTTCTTTCTTTTCTCACTTTTCAACTAGAGGCAGTGTTGTAAAAATGTGTGGCTATTGCACATGAATGTACTGCTATTACCTGCTCGAAGAGGTTTTCCTTTAGGACAAATGGAGGTGACCACAAAGCTGAGCCTCTAAAAAGATAAAAAAAAAGTCAGGGCTAAAAGTTGTACTTAAATAACATTTACACTTGTGAGGGATCCACAAGGAAAATTGTCCTCATGGAATTCAATGCTAGACTTTAACCGGATTTCTGCCAGGACTGGTTCCAGGACTCATGTGTAGTAAAGAAATGTTTGACACTTTTAAGTATTTGTTTAGGTCTAAATAAGTTTGGAAAATTATTTGTATTACCAGACCCATGCCATTGTTCTAAATGATCCATCCATCCACTTACCTGTTGGTTCATTGTCTGTCCGTCTGTCTATCCAGCTATTGTCAGCTGTTCCCTCCAATCAGCCTGTACTTTTGGCATGCTCCCTCTTTAAAGCCAGGTCACTGTAGAAATATATGTCATAAAGTCCCAGTGAACCTTTGCATCAATATTAAAATATAAAAGGGCTGAGAACTCTGAGAATTGTGTGGAAAGTATGAAATTTTGCTAAGAAAAAGTTGCAGGAATCCCTGTGCTTGGTATGATAAGTGTGTTTCTGAAGTTTGAATGGCCTCGCAATGTTAAAGGCTGAACTTGTGGGTCTTATACAGCAGTGCACAAGCCAGGAAGTAAAGCCTCAGTGTTTATGTATCTCTCCTAATGTCTGTCAAATACCTTTAAATATTTCCAAAAGCAAAACTCAAGGCAATATCTTCTTTTTTTACATTGATCTAAGTTGAGTTAAACTAGTGAATTTTACATGGTAAGAAAATACTTAGATATTTAACTGCCTAGCTTCTTATCTTGGTGGCATAAGTAACTATTGTTTGTGGTCTGCTTTTTCTCTCTGTAGCTCATGGATGCCACACTCTGTGATACTATTGGCTCACAGATCATTAGTAACAAAAGGAACAAAGGTAGCAGTACAGCTTCTTCACTGGCCATTCCTCCAACAAAAATCGCTGCAAAACCAGCACAGCTTCCACAATCAACCACCATCATCCGCCCCAATGGTGACTTTGCTGCAGCTGGTTGTTTGGATACCGCTGGTCTAGTAGCTGCCACCAGCCAAATCATGAGTAGCACTGCTGCCAGTTCCTCACAGAGCGCAGCAACTGTTACCCTTGTAAATGCTCCAGAGGTCAAGCCTGTTATTGTCCTTAATGGTGACATTGTTACTACTAGCATTCAGCCGGCGACCATCGTACCGTCTCCATCTTTTATCTCTTCTCCATGTTTTACTGAAACAGCCTCTGCATCATCCTCATTTGGCTCAACCAGCAGCACAGACTTGGGCACATCGGTATACAAACCCCGAAAAACTCCATCCTTCACATCTGGCGTCACACCTTTCTGCCTCAGTACTACACCACTTAGCCACACTCAGAACATCATTGGCCTCTCCTCATTCCCCTTAACAACTTCCTGTCACACCGCTTCCAGTGCTGCTTCGCTATCTGCCTCTGGGATGGCAGGATCGGAGGGGCAGAACCAGAAAGGAAACAAGGAGCGAAGCAGCATCGGGTTTGTCCAGGAGATCCTGAAACGGCAGGAAGAGCAGGGCTACCTGGATCGAGTGGCTCGGCGCAGGGTGGAGGCCAGAGAGAAGAGGCGTGAGAGGAGGGAGGTGCGGATGTCAGAGTCCCTCGGAAGGATAGCCACAGCCTTAGAGCTGCTCTCCTCCAAGCAGGACACAGTCATTGCGCTCCTGCAGAGACTGGCCGATCGGAAATGATGTGCATTAAGGCAGAACATTTTGATCCTAGTTTGAAATCATGCTTAATAAAGAGTTCTCCTTCCATATTTTGAGCGAGCCAATTGTCCTAAACAGGTTTCACTTTGCAAAAAAAAAAAGATCTTTGTTTGCTTTATATAAGTCTGTGTTGTCATGGGCTTAAAATTTCAGTTTGTTGCACTTACACTTGCAGTGAAAGGTTTACATACACTCACCATCAACAGGAATTCATTCTGAGCCTTTAAGGATGCATTTGAACCCTAGGATAATATTTGGATAAATACAGTATGTCCATTTAGTAAGTTAAACCTTCATCATACACTTTTTGAAGTCATCAGCAATCTTCTGGTATAATTCTGGTTGGGTATTTGACCACTCTTCTTAGCAGAGTTGGTTGAGTTTGTTTAAACTGTTTTGTTTCCTAGGATGGACCTTTAAGCGTACTCATTTACAATGAGTGTTAGGGCTAAGTGAGTAACCTGATTTATCTATTCCAGGACCAGTTTTGATTTGTGTGTCACAACCATTTAATCCCAACTGTCAATAAACAGAGAAAATGCATTTGGTTAGGCTATTCAGGGACAGTCTTGGAGTTCCCAAAGCACAAGCTTGCTATGAACTAGAAACTGCTAATGGACCAGTGTGGCTGTCCACATTGTATCAGGTTTTACATCTTCATGGGATGGGAGAGACCGACCCAGAAAAGGTCCCTGCTGTTAAATGGACACCTTCAAGCCCCATTGAAATATCCACCTGCCCTAAGGGAAAAACCAAATGACTTCTAGAGAACTGTTTGATGATCAGAGGTGACAATGGTTAAGCTGTTTGACAAAAGTGTCAGGAGGAGTCATGGTGAAGCATTCAAACCTAAGAATCCTTTACTGTCAGGCATGGTGGTAGCAGCATCATGCCGAGGGTCTGTTTATATTCCAGTTGTGGAAAATGGTTAAAACATGGACACAGTTGGGTGTTCCAGCAGGACAATGATCCCAACACATCAATACCAAATGTTAAGCTAATGGACTGGCATTGAATTTAACCAACAGAAGATTATTGATAGTTGCAGAAAGTGGATTGTTTCTCTGCATCTTGCTGAGGGACATGTATTAGAGATGCAAGTATATATTTAAGATTGTATGTATAGTTTTTACTCAATGTGGATTAAAGAAAATCTGCAATAAATTCCAACTTCTGACAGATCTTTGTTTGCTGTGTGATCATTCCACCCAAAAAGAACAGCTCATATCCATGTTTAAAGCCATAGTTAATGATCAAGTCCATCCTTCTTTCCTTCATGTCTTCCATCATGTTGTCCTCTCTTCCTGACCTCCTTTTTCCTTCAAATTTACCTTGTGCCAGTACGTCTCTCTTTATGTCTTACTCCTTGCTTCTGTCTATGCTTTCTTTTTCCACTCCTGTCTTTGTGTCCTTCCTTCTTCCATCCTATTTGTCCTTGTATCCTTCCTTCCACTTGTTCCAGCCTTCTTTCCTTCTGTCCTTTTTTGTTTCCTCGCTTGTGTCCTTCCTTCTTTGTGCCCTTGCTCCATTCCTTTTGTCCGCCCTTTTTTTTCCCCTTCCTTTTGGTTTCTACTGGTACCATACGCAGACCCTGCCTGCTGATTTTAAAGTAAATATAAAAGACTGAGATATCTGGAAAGTTGAGTCTTGAAAACTTTAAGAAAAAATGTGTAGGAACCCTGTAGAAGTGAACAGCTAATACAAATCTGTCCCTGTAATCTGAAGTTAAAGCAAAAATTGCTCTTTTTTTTAATAAAGTAAATTACACAAGCACTTAATCATGCTACATTTGACGTCTTTGTAATTAAACTTGCGGCCATGGCACCGAAATAGAGGTTAATAGTTGGGAGAGTTAGAACTGTGGCAGAGATGTAGGTACTATGAAACTCCCACTAGATGGCGCCAGATCGCTGCTGTTTACAGAACTGGATTATTCAGCCTACGTTTCCCTTGTTTTTTATTCACAGGGTAAGTTTTAAGCGGCCGTCAGTTGGGTTATGTCCAACAACGCCTCTCCTCATCTATTTGCTAAAGTTTCACTTTCTCTTTCCTTCCTCTTCCTCCTCTATAAACTTGGCGTAGAAGTCTGCAACTATTTTCCTATCCAGAACTGTTTCTGCCATGAAGGCTGACAGCAACCCTGATGCGAAACAAACTGCAGGTAAATATGAAATATTAAGTTTCATACTTCTGCGTTTAGTTTAGATGGGGCCGCTTTGGCCACAACACACTTCAACTAATCAGAAGTTGGTTTTCTTTAATCAGATTTTGTTGTAAAGAAGAAACTGAAACTATCTTGGGAGCATGGAGATAGGGATAATGTTTCAGATCCAAACTGATAGAACTACCGCTAGCGGTCCTCAGAGGAAATATTTACATGGAAGGAAATTATTTATCTGCAAGGTACATTTTGCTTTAATTTAGAGCTAATCAGCCCAAAGAACCAAAAAGATTTACAACATCTTGGTTTAAAATATTTTAGTAATAAAGGGGAAGCACAGTGGAAAAAACTTCAAACCTTTAACCTTTGACCCGTTTAAAACAGACTACAGTGAACCTTTAAAGTGGGATCTGAATAACCTCAGACCCAACTCACCCATGATCTTGAGTTAAGTCCAAAATTATTCATACTGGTGGTAGATAAAGATATAAACTTCTTTTCATGCCACTCAAAAGAAAAAAAAAAATTACATAACTAATTTTGAAAACAAAACATTTTTATGTATAAATGTTATGTAATGGGCAAACTATGGCCTACACAATCATGGAGAAGACTGACAACCTGACAGATGTCCAGAAGACAATAATTGACACCCTCCACAAGGAGGGTTATCCACAAAAAGCCATTGGTAAAGAAGCCGGTTGTTCACAGTGCTGTAACCCGGCATATAACATTCTAATTACCTGAGACACCATATTCTGGCTTTTCATTATCTGTAACCCATCCATTAATTTTCTATACCCACTTCTTCCATACTGGGTCACGGAGGAGCTGGTGCCTAGCAGTCTACGGACAACACGCGGGGTACACCCTGGAAAGGTCGCTAGTCCATCGCAGGGCAACACAGAGACACACAGGACAAACAAACATGCACTCGCCCATTCACACCGAAGGGCAATTTAGAGAGACAAATTAACCTAACAGTCATGTTTTTGAATTGTGGGAGTAAGCCAGACTACCCAGAGAGAAACTACACATGCACTGGGAGAACATACAAACCCCATGCAGGAAGACCCCCAGCTGGGAGTCAAACCAAAGACCTTCTTGCTGAAAGGCGTCAATGCTACCAACTGCATCACTGTGCAGCCCTAGCTGTACTCCATAATCATCAAAATTACAAAAAAAATAAAGGTTTGAAATATTTATGCGTAATGCACGTCACAGTGATACAGTGATACTTGAGCTGTTGTGCTAGAGGCAGAGCCTTGACCCCCAACCTACAGGAAGCAGTCCTGCCTTCCCCTCTTAGGAAAATGAAAAGTAAATCTAGATTTTTGTAGGACCTTGCAGGATTATGCATGCATTCAGTGCATCCAGTTGAAGTAGTATTTACTGTGCAGTAACAAACTCCATTCTCGGTGTGAACCTTTACAGTTCTATAAGCTAATGTTAAGTGTCTTAAAGAGTAAGTCACAGCTGCAATTTTAAAGAAAAAATGTTTGGTTTGGCAAAAAGACGAAATAAGGATTTTAAACGTAGTTTTTATCTACAGAACTGTAATCTTTTGCTAATTTTTTTTTTTGCAGAACCTCTGAGGATCATGCTCATAGGGAAAAGTGGAGCTGGCAAGAGTTCCAGTGGGAACACAGTTCCGAATAAAATGGTGTTTAAATCCGACATGAAGCTGAAGAGAGTCACTATCCACTGTGAAAAGGAGGAGGGGATGATCAAAGATACGCCTGTTGCAATCATCGACACGCCTGGGCGTATTTGGGATAGACCATGACAAGGAGGAAATAGTTCGAGAGATTCTCATGCGTGTCAAACTCCAGGAGCCGGGCCTTCATGTCTTTGTGTTTGTGGTCCCTCTAGGACGGTTGACGCAGGAGGACGAAGACACCCACAGGCTGATTAAAGCCAAGTTTGGTCCCAGGGTGTGGGACTACACCATTGTGCTTTTCACCCACGGGGATCGTCTGGAGGGAAAAACCATAAATCAAGTCATTTCCGAGAGCGATGACAACCTCTGCAACTTCATTCGCAAGTGCAGTGGTGGCTTCCACGTCTTCAACAACAAAAACCCGGAGGACCAGCTGCAGGTGACGCACTTCCTGGAGAAGATCCAGACGCTGGTGGCCCTTAACGGAGGTGGTCACTACCACACAAAGCTTTATCCCAAACAGGAACACACAATCAGAGAAAGACAGGAGAACATCCTGGCAGAGAGAAGCAGAGCTATCAACTGCAACTTGGAAGGCCTCAAGAACAATTACAAAGAAGAGGAGCTCAAGATGAAGATTAGGGAGCTTTGGAGAAAAGAGGATGAGAATGCAAGAAAGGATGCAGAGAAAGAGATTCGCATAAGCATGGTTTTCAGGGTCCTCCTGTTATTGGCACTGATGGCTCTGCTGTTGGGGTGTGTTCTGAAGATTCCAGTAGGGTACCAGTTTGCAGGAGCAGTCATTAGGATCGGGATGTTCTTCAAGATCCCCTTGAATTTTCCCAACAAAATACCATGGCTGGCAAAGAAAAACTAGTTTTTTCTATCACAGTTACATCTATAATGTCTTTTTGTGAATTATCCACATCTCTGACAAATGGAGAAGAATGTCATAGTGTTTGTAGTAATTAAAAATTACTTGTATGTTTGTGTTAGTATTGTTTAGTCATCATCAGGAAGATTAATTCAGTAACCTTTGATGCAACAGTACGTTGATCATGTTTAGGAAGAGATTAACCTTCTTGTTAATGTGAGATCTTTCAACAGTTAAATAAACTGCAGCAGTGTATTTTACTGAGTGTTGTCCTTCCTGCTTATTCATACTCACAATTTACCATGAAGGCAGCAGATTATGGCCTCAAAACTTCCTGCCTTTGTAAACTCATTGTAGGTAAGACCCTCTTTGTTCAGATTAGGTGGCCTGCAGTTATTAATGCTTAAAGAATCTGGTTTTCAGGCAATTGTCAGAAAATGTATTAGGAGTTCAGTACTTCCAAAATCAAGTGGCACAACTGGTAAAATGGGTATAATTTCACACTAAATGTTAAAAAAAAACTGTTTAATTTAAATACATTTTTAGGTGACTGAAAAAAATCCCTTGGAAAGAATTTGTTTTTACAAACTCCCCAGCACAGTTTCTGGTTCTCCTTTTCTCAGTACTTTCCACTGCCCTATTTGCAAATAGGACACTACTTAGTGTGGTCATTTAACATTTCACAAAGTTAGAGCAAACTGTGGTAGGGATATTTGATCATTCCTCTGTTTCCTGTCTTAGTCCACTTTCTATTAAACTCAAAACGTGTTCTATTCAACAAGTTTTCTGTAGGTTTAGGTATGGGTAAAGAGACGGGCATGGAAGAAGGTTGAGTTTGTATCTTGTGAACCAGTTCTGTGTTGGTTGGCTCTATGTTTATCCTGCTGAACGATCCAATAGGGATCCATTTTGAGTTTACTGGTAGAATGTACAAGATTTTTTTATTTAGAGTTTTCTGGTGTTTCAAGGAGGCCATGATGCTTGCATGCTAATAACCTGAAACCTTTAAAGAGAAACTGGCCCATAGCATTACAGATCCTTCCCCATCTACCATACAGCAGGGTGTGCAAAGGGCTTTTCCAAATATTCATTCTTTGTTTCCTGCCAAACTAAGTGCCAGTAGATGTTGATGAAAAGATGATATTAAAACAATCTGACTGAATATGGGCCCTTCTTTAGGACCCTCTAATTAGTAATCTGGGATTTACTGTCTCTGCAGAGTGTGAATATGACATAAAACAGAGGGCATTTTTTTCTTAAGGGAATGTTAGAGGTAGCATTAACTGTTCCACCAGTAATTTTTGTTATAGGATTTTTTTCATCAGTGAATAAATGCTCAAATTAAAGGTTGGATTTTCCTGAATTTGATTAACTTATCCAGGATTTGAGGGTGCACATTAGGTGTTATTTGAGCTCTTGACATGTCAATGAATTGCTCTAGGTGGTACAAAAAATAAATAAAACTGCCTAGTTGTTATGGTTACGTATCATAACAACTGTCCAAAAGTAATAAGTAAAAGAAAAAGTCCATCCCAGCTGCAAAGCACGTAAAACCTTGACAAAAACAAATTTAACCAGAAAAAAACAGGAAGAAAAGTTTCCAAAAGATTAAATCAGAAGTGTTGGGACCCACAGCCAAGGATTTCAAAATTAAAACTCCGGTACAAACTTTTCCGGAACTTTCAAAATAAATTGCATTTAACCGACTTCCAGCACAACTTCAGAAGTGGAAAGGCGGGTAACAGTGGACTTCCCATGATGCCACTGCCCGTATAAAACCCCCACCTTTCCAATGGTCCTTTCTCTACCACCCAGACTCCGTGCGAGGCCGACCGGGGAGACAGCGCACTAATGTCTCTTTGCTGGCAAAAGACATAACTGTTCAACTGGATCTGAGAGTGTCATACGATCATCGATCATATGCACTGAGTTAAGTACGGATGAATTACTGTCTGTGTATCCAGTATTCATTCATGAAAGGGGGTAATAATAAAGGTACAAGCCTGGCTTGACTTTCTCTCTCTGAGGCCTGCAGAAGCAAACTGTGTTCCAGAGAAGTCCCCAGTAGAGACGCTCTCTCTACGAAGCCAAGTGGAGCGGTTTTTCCCGGTCTGAAAGGACGACAACAGGAGCCACATCACCATGGTAACGTGTAGTGTGGTCAGCGGACAGAACGGGCTGCTCAGCCACTGCTCCGGAGGTTAGCTGGAAGCTAACCTCAAACTTCGTCGTCGCCCGGACAACTCCTCAGCATGGTTCATACGAGGTTAGGGTTTGGGCATAGTAATAGAGAATGCATATGCATACCCACCTGCATATGCATATGCATATATTTAGTTGACCTACATCTTTATACACAAACAATTAGAATGCAAAGTGCTGTGTTTATGAGCTAGCTCTGGGAAATACCATGTAAAAAAATAATTTCATTGATGTTTTTAGTTTTTGCATAATTTTTAAAAAAGCAAAATCTGTTTAAACTATGCCTTGCCTACCCTAATTATAATATGAATATTACTGCAAATACGTCACTGCCTATTCTCGTGCAATACTGACCCTGTTCTCCCACCAACAAGCCACTGACTTGTCCGTCACTCTGTTTTTGACGGACGACGGAGCTGTTGTTGGATGCATGAACAGATCCTAACTGCAGTGTGAATTGCAGCTCAGCACAATGACAGAGCAGACACGGAACGAAGTCTGTGTGAACTAGGGGTTATGAGTCAAATAGAAGAGACAGACTGTCAAAGCAGGTTGCTGTCTTTTAAACTTATTCCCATTTCTGATCCTATTTAGACTCACTATACAATAATCCTGCTGTCATCCATGATATCATGATTTACACTAAATACTGTTATACATCGGGCTGCACGGTGGCGCAGTTGGTAGCACTGTTGCCTTGCAGCAAGAAAGTCCTGAGTTTGATTCCCGGCCAGGGGTCTTTCTGCATGGAGTTTGCATGTTCTCCCCGTGCATGTGTGGGTTCTCACCGGGTACTCCGGCTTCCTCCCACAGTCCAAAGACATGTCTGTTAGGTTAATTGGTCTCTCTAAATTGCCCTTAGGTGTATGACTGAGTGTGTGCGTGGTTGTTTGTGTGTTGCCCTGCGATGGACTGGCGACCTGTCCAGGGTGTACCCCGCCTCTCGCCCATAGACTGCTGGAGATAGGCACCAGCTCCCCCGTGACCCACTATGGAATNGTGCGTGGTTGTTTGTGTGTTGCCCTGCGATGGACTGGCGACCTGTCCAGGGTGTACCCCGCCTCTCGCCCATAGACTGCTGGAGATAGGCACCAGCTCCCCCGTGACCCACTATGAAATAAACAGTAGAAAATGACTGACTGACTATTATACAACATATCCGCTGCTTACAGGAGAAGTATGTATTGCAGTAAGCTGCAAATAATTACATTATCAGACTGCTATTAGAAAATAGAAACAAAGATGTAAACAGATTAAAGTTCAGACATATTTATTTGACCCTCCTGTTTCTCTGTTGTGTCCAAAATCCTTTATTTCTAAGATCTTTAGATAACACAAGATGGGAGCGTCAGTTATTCAGTCCCACTTCTCGTTTCAGTGCTGAATGTTTTTATGCATTTCCAAACTAGGAAAGTCACATGAAATACTCTGCTTTGAAGATCAACGTTTTTTGAAACCTGAGACAGTCCTCACACATAGATAATGTTCAGAAGAAGGCCCAACAGAAACTGTACTTCCAGACATACAACCTTCCACAGGAGCTGCTGGTCATCTTCTACACTGCCATCATTCAGTCTGTCCTGTCTTCATCCATCTCAGTGTGGTTTGGCTCATCCACAAAACAGGACAGGTGCAGACTGCAACAAACAATCTGGTCTGCAGTGAGAAACATCAGGGCTGACCTTCCCTCCATCCAGGACTTATACAGGTCTAGGGTCAGGAGAAAGGTAGGTAAAATCTCTGCAGACTCCACACACACTGCACACAAACTGTTCAGACTTTTTACCTTGAGGTCGGCGCTGCAGAGTGCCGTCTGCGAAAACCAGCCGCCAAGACACTTTCTTCCCCCAGGCTTTCTCTGATGAAAACTTGACAGGCACAGTGCCAGAACAACACCATGCATACTTAGACTGATCTCACATTATATTGTATTGTAAAGTCAATTGTGTATAATTAAAAAATAATATTCTTTTTATTGAGAGCAAAGTGTACCAAAGTCAAATTCCATTTCTGTACTAACGTGGCAATAAAACTGATTCTGATTGGGATTTACTTGGCTACATTCAGGTAACAATTTACAGAATAAAATATGTGGTGATTTTGCATTACAGGAAGGACATAACTACCATTAACTTTTGGAGTTAAGTGAAATGCTATAACTTAAATCAGGATAGTTCAGGATTTAACATTAATTGCACAGAAATGTTCTCTTTACACACTTTAATGTTATTTTATATTTTAAATATGAAAGAACATAAATATCTGGTTTAGAGAAACGAGAAATTACCTTTTATTCTGCGAAGTTGCATTATTTGCAAATAATTTTTAGCAGCATGTCAAGGTGTATAAGGTGTATAATGTATTTCGATTTTAGGTGGCTCTGTTTTTACTGTGCACCTTGACTTGCAACTAAAGAGGAATGTGTTGTGCAAAGAACGAGAATTTTTTGTTTTCGTGAATGGGGTAAAGGTATTGATAAATGCAGCGTTTCCTACCAAATGTACTGTACCCAGAACCACACATCAACCTCCTGTTTCACAGTGTGGAGAGAACACTTCTCTGCACATGATGTGCAATTTACCAAACAATAATGACATCTCAATGATGTTTTTAAAAACCGCTCAGTCACATCACCTGTTAATTCTTACTCTTAATTTTCAAAATAAATATTGCCTACATCTAAAACTTAAAAGCAAAATCTCCACACATTTTCTCCTCAAAATCAGGACCTAAATCAACAAGTAAAAAAGTTGGTTTTGACAAAACCTCATTTACCATTGACAGAAATTGGAGAGATTGGAATAGATTTAAATCACAGCAACTTGTTTTACTTAGACTGTCTCCTCTTTTTGACTTTTCATATTTAAAATGTAAAAAACAAAAAATTTCTGGACCAGAGAAACAGGGAAAATTAAAGCATATTATCATCATTCGACAAGCAGGCACCCAGTTCTGCGACCATCATAGTGTGACTCCAGTACTTCTGCACCTGTTTGTACCCGCCTTTCCTCTTTTCAGGAACGTGTCAATCGCTTAAACGTTTAGTCTGCTTGAACAGAGTAAACGTAGATGGAGAACATCTGTGCAATAAACTCAGATCCATCAGACTATCACATTGTGTAAAGAGAAAAAAATCTAATTCGGCCCCCCACACAGCTGCTGTCATACATCTTTAGGATCTAACTGACTTGTCCAAAGCTTTACATAACTAACTTTAAAGGCTTGCGACGGTCTTCCTCTCCTGCAGTACTAACACAATATTTACTGCTAGTGAATTTTACGCAACAGTCTGCATTCAGTATGCAATTCACTATCTAATGTAAGATTAAAAGCATACATTAAAAAAATGTGCTAAAAGGTCATATTTTACAGACTTTTTTTTTATTGTGTTATTCATGAAAGATATAAAAATAAACATTTGTAACCATATAACATTTATAAAATTATAATGTATAACTTGTTATGACTATTCAACCAAAATAAATTTAAATATTTTAACATCATCGCAATAGAGTGAATTCAGCTGATTTTTCAACAACAAAGAACCCCTGAAAACCCAAGATTGTCTCCCAAACATGCCTGTGGTATTGTAAATGTGGCATGCTGTCATTGTTAAGGCCGACTTGACCCACATGCAGAGAACACAGACAGAAGCGTAAACTCAAAGTTTTATTACTCAATTCAGAAAAAGGGATGTAAAGAGCGAAGCGGGCCGGTCGTCAGGCTGCACGGGAAACGACAGAGATGAGCAAGAGAATCAGGTTGGATAATTCGTTTCTTTGATCTGTGCTCACTGCTCCGGTGAAGATCGATCCGCCGAGGGGGAGACAGGTGCGAGTCTGGAACGTGTGGCTGTGCTGACTCGGCTGGAGCGGAACGCAGGTTGCGCTTAAACAGCCTGCAGGGCTCGCAAGGGCAGCTACCAGACCAGAAACAATCCAGAGTCCAGATTCAACATAAGGGGTCTTCTAGAGAGGGATTCCTAACTCGGCGGCTCGGCTTGAACGGCCTAAGGCGAAGGGGGAAAAAAAGATAATTAGTCAAAAGCTTTCAAAAGATCTTCCAAAAATTCACAAGTAGCTGGCCAGGTGATCACTACGGCAGCAGGCAAAACTCTCAGGCGTAGAAGTACCAGCGAGCCACCCTCATATAGTCCTCCAGCTGACGAGGCAATGATGAGCACCTGTCAAACTCTCCGATCTCCAGCTCCAGCGCCTCTTAGAGGTGAGAGAAGGTTAGTAGCAGGCAGGTTGAAAACCAGACTGTGACACATGCATACACAGCTGAAATGACGACCCTAAGTGGTGGACATATTTCTAGATAGGGAAAGAGACACTGATCCTGTCTCTATTATTTGGTCTAATCATGAAGCATGGAAAATAGGGGTACGCAATAACGAGTCCGTTTAAAAAGAACTGTACTACATATCTTTTGAGAAATTCGTCATGGTCTGATGGTTCCAGCTCTGTACTCATCGCTGTGGAGGAACTCCTTGATGGTTTTAAAAAAGGGGACTTTACTGGGGTCATCCAGCACGTCTCAGTACAAATGCTTTTCTCACGTGACCCTTGTGGGAACAGGAAGTACCTCAAGTAAGACATTTTATAAATGAACAGACTGGAAACAGGAGCAGCAGTTCCTGACAGCAAAGGTGCAGGTGAGTCTGAAACATAATATACTTTTTTAACACAGTTACCTGATGCGAATTGTGTTTTGTGTAAAGTTCTAGATAAAGCTCCACATCTCACTTTGAATATCTGCTTACAATAGTCAAGGCTGGGTTCAAGCAGCTCGTCTTGTTCTTTTATTTCTTTTTTCTGCTCTTGGCGCCAGGACACCCTAGGCCACAGTTTGATGATCGACTTTGTTGTCGTGCCATCTGGTCTGCGGCCGCATGTCTTGGACACTCGGGTGAAGAGGGGAGAGGAGCTTTCCACTGACCACTAGCTGGTGGTGAGCTGGCTCCGATGGTGGGGGAGGATGCCGGTCAGACCTGGCAGACCCAAACAAATCTTGAGGGTCTGCTGGGAATGCCTGGTGGATTCTCCCGTGAGGCGGAGCTTCAACTCCCACCTCCGGGAGAGCTTCAAACACGTTCTGGGGGAGGTGGGGGCATCGAGTCCTAGTGGGCAATGTCCCACGCCTCCATTGCCGAGGCGTCTTACCAGAATTGTGGTTGCAAGGTTGCCTGTCGTGGCAGCACTCCTCTAACCCGCAGGTGGACACCGGCGGTGAGGGATGCTGTCAGGCTGAAGAAGGAGTCCTATTGGGTCTTTTTGGCATGTGAGACTCTGGAAGCAGCTGATTGGTACCGGCAGTCCAAGTGGCATGCGGCTCGGGTGGTTGCTGAGGCAAAAACTCGGGCGTGGGAGGAGTTCGGAGAGGCCATGGAAAACAACTTCCATACGGCTTTGAGGCAATTCTGGGTCGGTGGGCAGAGTACTTCGAAGACCTCCTCAATCCCACCGGCACATCTTCCATTGAGGAAGTGGAGCCTGGGGACCTTGGGATGGGATCTCCTGAGGTCACCGAGGTTATTAAAAAGCTCCTCGGTCTCGGTGGTAAGGCCCTGGGGGTGGATGAGATTCGTACGGAGTAACTTAATGCTCTGGATGTTGTAGGGTTTTGTTGATTAACGCAACTCTGTAGCATCGCGTGGACATCGGGGGCAGTTCCACTGGATTGGCAGACCAGGGTGGTGGTCCCTCTATCCAAAAAGGGGGACCGTAGAGTGTGTTCCAACTATAGGGGAGTCACACTCTTAAGCCTCCCTGGTAAGGTCTATTCGGGGGTTCTGGAGAGGAGGGTCCGTCGGATAGTCGAACCTCGCATTCAGGAAGAGCAGTGTGGTTTTTGTCCTGGCCGTGGAACACTGGACCAGCTCTAGACCTTCAGCAGGGTCCTGGAGGGTTCATGGGAGTTCACCCAACCAGTCTACATGTGCTTTGTGGACTTGGAGAAGGCGTTCGACCGTGTCCCTTGGGGAATCTTGTGGGGGTTACTCCGGGAGTATGGGGTACCAGGCCCTTTGATATGGGCTGTTAGGTCCCTGTGCGACCGGTGTCAGTGCTTGGTCCGCATTGCCGGAAGTAAGTCGTTATTTCTCATTTCCGGTGAGGGTCGGACTCTGCCAAGGTTGCTCTTTGTCATTGATTCTGTTCATAACTTTTATGGACAGAATTTCTAGGCACAGCCAAGGTGTGGAGGGGATCCATTTTGGTGGCCATAGGATTGCGTCTCTGCTTTTTGCGGATGATGTGGTCCTAAGGGCTTCATCAGCTCGTGAACTACAGCTCTCACTGGAACAGTTCGCAGCCGAGTGTGAAGCGGCCTGGATGAGAATCAGTGCCTCCAAGTACTAGGCCATGGTCTTGAGCCTGAAAAGGGTAGAGTGCCTTCTCCGGGGCGTGGGGGGAGGTCCTGCCTCAAGTGGAGGAGTTCAAGTATCTTGGGGTCTAGTTCATGAATGAGGGAAAAATGGAGCGGGAGATCAACAGATGGATTGGTGCTGCATCAGCAGTGTTGTGGGCACTGAACCGGTCTGTCGTGGTGAAGAGAGAGCTGACTCAAAAAGCGAAGCTCTCGATTTACCGGTTGATCTACGTTCCTACCCTCATCTATGGTCATGAGCTTTTAGTCATGACCGAAAGAACGAGATCACGGCCAAAATGAGTTTCCTCTGCAGGGTGTCTGAGCTCTCCCTTAGAGATAGGGTGAGAAGCTTGGTTATCCAGGAGAGACTCAGAGTAGAGCCATTGCTTCTCCACGTTGAGAGGAGCCAGTTGAGGTGGCCTCGGGCATCTGGTTAGGATGCCTCCTGGACACCTCCCTGGTGAGGTGTTCTGGGTACCACCTTCCGGGAAGACCCAGGACACACTGGAGGGACTATGTTTCTTGGCTGGCCTGCGAACGCCTTGGGATTCCCTCGGACAAGCTGGCCCAAGTGGCTGGGGAGATGGAAGTCTGGGTCTCTCTGCTTAGGCTGCTGCCCCCCAGACCTGACCCCCGATAAGCGGAACACAATGGATGGATGGATGGATGGATGCTGGTTAGGACTGATGCTTGTATATTATTTTAACCCATACTGGGTTGTCAGTGCCTTTTGGAAACAAAAGACAGGTGAATCACCACACAGAAATAAAATGTATGTCTCACCCTCCTTAAGCCTTTGGTGCAACAGTTTCAGGGTGGGTTACTGGTTCAAGATAAACTCCTTGAAGACACATTTCCAGAATACACGGATACGAGCTGACTCCTCTAACTCAATCCAGTCTAAAATATCATAAACAGCTCTCTTTATGTTTGTTTTATTCTTCATTTCAAACACCTACTGCATTCAAAACTGAGGAAATAAGCACAAAGGAAATTACAATTTATAATTAATAAGACAATTTTATTAGTGATGTGATGAACTGGGAAACCAGATATTTACATACAGGGGTTGGACAATGAAACAGAAACACATGTCATTTTAGTGTGGGAGGTTTCATGGCTAAATTGGACCAGCCTGGTAGCCAGTCTTCATTGATTGCACATTGCACCAGTAAGAGCAGAGTGTGAAGGTTCAATTAG
>JAHUTJ010026111.1:0-18435 GCA_036250325.1 Characodon lateralis | reverse complement strand
CTTTTACTAACCTTGACCGTAGCTGGCTCAACCTTTTGAGATAGAGAGCGACGCTCTCCCCATGGTTTGTTGATTTCTTTCAAGTCTGTGACAGTGATGAGGTTGTATGGACCCTTCACCCAAATGATTCCTTGCCAAGTTCCATACGGCATCTCTTCTACGGTCCCGTTGGCAAATTGGACCGTAAGGTATCCTGTCGTCTTTAGGCCTCTGCGAGTCATGGATACCTCAGCCCCGATGACAACTAGATAGGGTTCTCCTTCTACCTTCGTGTAGATTTCTTTCCCCCTTCAGTAGGCATTTTCCAGGGTTACTCGTGGCTGTGTCATCATCACTTGGCTGGACTCCGGTCCCTGATCTGCTAATAAGTTGCTAGGGTGTGGTAGGATGGCATCATTAGGATGTTGGCCCATCACCAACAGTTGCTTTTACCCTGAGTGCGACTCTGTCCTCCAGGCGGTCAGCCCATACAGCCGTGATAGTCATCTTGGTCCAGCTTCTGGTATGAACGCACGACACCCGTCATTTGCTTGAACCGGCCCCCATGTCAGGTCTCTGGCCATTCTTTCTGAGACCCGCTAGATGTCAAACATCTCCACTGCTCTCTTTTCTCCTTTTCTCTGTCCTGTGAAGTGGTGGCCTAGTGGTTAGAACAGGAGGTTTGTGTTCCAGAGGGGGACACAAGGGGCCAGGTTCGTATCCCACAGATTACCACTCTGGGTCCCTGAGCAAGACCCTTAGCCCCAGAATGCTCCCTGGGGGCCGCACAATGGCAGCCCACTGCTCCCTATAAGGGATGGGTTAAATGCAGAGGACAAATTTCGTTGTAATGTACATGTGCAATGACCAATAAAGATGATTATTATTGATGATTACATTGAGTGGCTTGTGAAGGGTTGCCGGTTGCACTGGGTTTGAAAACAGGCTTTCACTGTCATCACTCTCTGCCCCAGAGGTCTTATGTTCTGATGGTTCTTCTTCTTCCGAGCCACTGATTTCACTGTCTTCTCTTTATGGGTTCAAGTGCTCCATTTTGAATGGACTGAGGAGCTCCTCTTTGGCTGGACTTTGTTTTATCTTCTTCTTTGCTTTTAAATCTTTTATTGGAACCCGCTCTGTTTTATCTGGATCTTCCAGGCTGCAATTAGCTAGGCTATGTTCCACAGCCTGCTCGGAGGTTGAAGGGGCAGCTCCGTCTTTCTTTGCTGATTTTGGTCTTTTCTCCGGGCGGGAAGCTTGGTTGGTCTCACTCTTGTGCAGGTACCGTTTTTCATCAGGGTGTGGTTTGATTTCGTTCCCTTGTTGGATTCTTGGTATCTCTAAGTGAGGGGGACCTTTTGGCTTCTTCTCATCCATCCTTTCTACTAACGCCAACTCTCTCTTCCTCCGACTCTCATGCTGGCTGAGGGGGGTAACGATGACTATTTCGGTCCGTGAGGCATCTGTCAGCAGATTCTTGACTACATGGTGTGCTGTTGCGACGGCCACTTTTTCTGCTGACTCCCAAGGCAGGTCATGTGATCTCAGTCCCTCTAGGCATATTGCTACCCTTCTCAGGCCGTGATTGATGGCAGCATTCAGTCCTTCTTCCAGGGCTACCCACATTTCCTCTCTGTAATCTTTCAAGTCCTCTCCCTTGTTGTAAGTGGCAATGGGAGAGTGGATGACTGCATAATAAGGGAGGTTGACACTACTAGTCGGATGCACTTTGCTTGCTTTGTTCTGTCTCACTTGTCTTCTCAGCTCTCGAACCTCTTATTTGTAATCTTCCCCTGCCTGGGCTCTTAACTTTTTCCTGAATTTGATATTGCGGATCTTGAAGTTGTCATTTGTGAAAACTAACAGTCCGTCTCCCTCTATGTCCCAGGGGTCTCCGATAACCTGGTAAAGTCGAGTCCCATATTGCAAGGAAATTTGTCTTGCATCGAGTCTAGGACTTTCGTCATCATGACTCTTTCTGACATCTGACTAACCTTTCTTGGCCCTTCTTCTTCGACATCTGTCTTTGTTGTCATTCTGCGTTGGTTACTGGCACTGTTCTCTTTGGCTTCTTGTTCAAATTGGAAGGTAAGGTCTCTTACTTTACTTTGTGTGGGGTCCTGCTCCCTGTGGCGTGGGGTGTTGGTCATATGTTTGAGGGTTCCCCTATGGCACTCGAGGGCTGCTGACAAGAGGGCTTCCTGACTGGTAGTCTCTTGCAGTTCTTGACTGGTCTGGGCAATCCGTTGAAGGATGTCGCCCTTCGGGCTTACGATGTAGGGGGTAATAATTGGTCCATGGCTGGGTTCAGCTTCTCTTAGGTCTTGCTCTTGTTCTGACTCGTCGCCCTCTTCTTCACTCTCTGTTTCTACCGTTAAGTCATAAGTTGGTATCTCTGAGTCAGCTCTGTGGTAATTTCTTTGCTCTGGTCTGCCATACTCATTACACCCTTCAAGTACACTCTTCTTCTCGTCATCTTGGATGGCTCGCATCTTTTCTTTGAGCTGGGTAATTTTTCTGATCTCTTGTTCATAATCTTTCAGTCTTGCAGTGGCTCTGGCAGTGGGGTTTGTGAGGTACCCATTAAATCCAGTCTCATTGGCAACCATCTTTACAATTGGGTCATATTTTTCGGATGGACTGTACAGTGAGATCAGCTTCCCCGGTCCCCACAGTTCAAGAAACCCTGTCTACCAGTGTAACCATCGACCAATGTCTTCCTTCTTCTGAACTGCTTGGGGCATGGTATCACGACCAGTCTGAATCCATGCTTTATCTCTGAATAGTAGTATGTGTCACGCCTTTGGAGGTGGTTTGTTAGCTGACTCACCAGTGTCTCTTCTGATTGCTCTTGGTTGAAACTGAGGAATATTTTCTTTACTGATGAAGTCCATGTTGAATATCCGTCCCCACCTAGCAGCACCTCAGTAGAAAAGGGGTGTAGCTCTAAATGTGTAGATGTCGGTTGTTCTGTTGATGGGAGTGGTCCTTCAGCTCCCCGCTCCGTCAGTTCCTGCATTTCAATCTCTTCTTCCATCCCTGTCTTTGTCGTCTCGAGTTGTCCGTCTCCAAAGCCTCTCGAGGTACCTTCAAGTAGGGATGGGTTCAGACTATTTGGCTACTAGCTTTACTGTCTGGGTCTGGTCAGTCTACACTCAATAAAGCCCTATCCTCACCTGCNAAGCCTCTCGAGGTACCTTCAAGTAGGGATGGGTTCAGACTATTTGGCTACTAGCTTTACTGTCTGGGTCTGGTCAGTCTACCCTCAATAAAGCCCTATCCTCACCTGCACGCTATGCAGTTACTGCAAGGGTTGTGACTGATGGCCTTAACAGTCACAGACAACCTTACTCCCTTTCAGGCTGTTGGTCCAGGGTGCTCAGGCAGACACGTCTCTCTGCTGAGCATCCTTCTTGTGGGGCCCCTTTATCTCTGTCAGGGTCCCTGTCCGGGCGGCACCTTTCATTGTCCGATGAGCTAACCCCTCCCTCCTACTTCCCTATTTCTGAGGGGATTGCTCAATCCAGCTCTCCATCCAACGGGTCCGGACTTCCCTAAACCTGAAAGGTCTGACTAAGCAGGTTTACTTAAAGTTCTGTTTAAGCTGGTGTCGGGAAATGACACACACCTAACCTCTAACAGCCTGCATCCAGAAGTCTCAACCTTCTTCAACTGGAGGTCTGGATGACAGAGTAGCCCACAGCAGTCATCCACTCCTCGACAGTCACTTCTGTTAACGGCTGCTCATTCCCTAATATTCCAACTGGCTCTTGGTATATGGATTAGGTTAATTTTAGTGACTTGGCATGAGTCCCAAGGGCGCTGTTTTAACAAGCTTGGCTAAGGCAACCTATAAAAACCTCCTAAAATCTCTTAGAACCAGGCAACAAGACTTTTTACAACCAAAAATAAGGTGACTTAAATAATTGAATGTCCATTATGTCCATTTATCTAGAATTGTATATGCTTTCTTTAATTAGTAACGCTTTTGCAGGGGTCAGTAACAGCTTAAATTCGACAACACATAATTTCAACAATAGTAATGAATCAATCAACTCAACCTGTCTTTCCCTGATGCTGAAACTACTGAGTTTGGAGAGGCTTTGAAGATAAAGGCTCATCCATGCACCCGATGGGGATGTTTCTTCAGGTAACAACGAGCAATTTCTTGAAGGAAAGACGGCTTAATCTTCAGTTTTCTTCCTCTAAGTGGACAGGCACTGATGCTCCAGGTTTCGATGGTCACACAGGAACTTTTTTGTCATATTTCTCAGAAGACCGTAGCTTCCACAGGCTGCAGAGTTGAAGGAAACCCTGGAGGTATAAAGGAGGTTGATTCAGGACTTCCAGAAGCTTGAAACTCAGAGCAATCTGTTGTTCACCGATCAAGTTCACTTCTGTTGTCTGGATAAAAAGGCCGTAGATGAAATCAGATTCTTAATTTCGAGGCAGTCCTTCAAGGGCACACGGGTTGATCCTCTTTACTATTTACTATCCTTCTATTACTGAAGGCAGATTTCACATTATTCCATTATTTTAAGACCTGTAGGAACCAGCTGCACCAGTTTTTCTCTGGTTTATGAACTTTGTGCCTTCATTTCCTAGATGCGATGCCCCTCTGAGCTAAAATTTCAGTTTCTGCTGGCAGTTTCACCCTTTGGCCACTAGGGGCTATTACTGATCTGTGCAGGTTAAAACAATGCTGTGGCATAAAACCACCTTACAGAAACTGGTGCCTTTTTAAGTTTTATTGCTTAATAAACAGTTTGAGACAAAAACTATATTGATCATTTAAGAGCATTCAAAGTGATTCAACATCACTCTTTATTCTTCTAAAGCTTTCTGGATTCCTCCAAATGTTTGTGTTAAACAGGTCTGGTTGTTCCAGTCAAAATGTTACATTGTCCAGAATTAGGAAAACACTCATACAGTCCAGGTTTGAGGTTAAAATGTCTTGAATGATCAGTTTCGATTTTCATGCTTTTTCAGTAAAATGAGTAAAGCCCTGAAGGAAATCTGACAGTAGGTTTATAAAGTGTCCTAAGGTGTTCAGTAATCTTCTTATCAGGCGTAGGATCCTCACCAGGTACTCCGGCTTCCTCCCACAGTCCAAAAAACTGACTATTAGGTGAATTAGTCTCTCTAAATTGCCCTTAGGTGTAAATGAGTGTGTGCATGGTTGTTTGTCCTATATGTGTTGTGTTGCCTTGCCATGGACCACCTGTCCAGGGTGTGCCCTTCCTCTCGCCTGTAGACTGCTAGAGATATGCACCAGCTCCCCCATGACCCACTATGGAATAAGCGGTATAGAAGATGAATGAATGAAAAAATGTATGTCTTCTACTCATTTGAATTTAAAGTAGAGTCAATGAAACCTGATATTCTGCTGTGTTCCTGTTTTAATGTGAAGAAGGAAAATAAAAGCTGAGGCTGTGCTTGATGCTCAGTCATCCAGGACATTAAAATTCAGAATGCATGGGCTAAAGGCAACTCGGGAAGAAATCTAAACCGATCAGGTAGAAATCTGCAGGAATACGGACTTGGCTGAACAAAAATGCACAAATTATTGATGGTGTTTCTGTAGAGTTGCTACAGCAAAGTAAATATTGGCCACATTTGCTAATAAACAGTCCAAATGATGTCTCTATTATAATAAACATGTACATTCCCTGATAATTATGGACAGAATGATAAATTCAACAAATTTCCTTTTAAGCTGACAGTAACAAAGTAGGACTAAAGTTATTTTGTTTTTTGGAGGGCACCTCAGATCAGGAGATGATTTCTGGAGCTGCAGGAACATTATATATATGTGTGTGTGTGTGTGTGTGTGTGTGTGTGTATGTGCAGCTGCCTCTACTTCCCTCTTCTTCATTAATGTTCAACGTGTTGACTCTGTTGTCTTTCTCCTCCAGGTACCAGATGGCAGCAGAGGAGGGAATTGCAGAGAGGAAAAGAACGGTAGGTGGCGCTGTTGGTGGCAAGCTTTATTTTTTATCTGCACACAGATTCAATGTCTCACAGCTTTCTGCCTCTGTGTTGGAGTAAAAGTATCAAAGCTACAAATAAAAAGATGAATGACCCTCTTACATCTGCTAAAGTTACAACCAACAGCAATGTGCTTCAGAAGCAGCTGAGAATGTTCTTCAGAGTTCAACAACCTCCTAAAAGCTTTTTGTCGTAATGGGAGACCTCTCTTCTGCAAACAAAAGCCGTGCTCCAGTGGGCAATGACCTGTTTGTTTCCACTGTCATGCAAGCAGAGTTGACAAGATGGCCATTTCCCACTACATTTGTTTGGGTGTGCTCCTAGTTCTGTTCAGAGCTGGTTCTGAGATATCATGGGTGAATCAGAAAAAAGTTGACATCGCTAGAAATGACTGTTTACACCTCCTATTAAAAACAGTCCTGTAATGGATCTGTTAGCCACTTGACATGCAAATAAGCACGAAGCCACTGCGACTGTGGGCTGTCAGCTGAGCCACAATCAGCAGCTCTGCTTGGGTTTTTCTAGCATTACAGATGCAGCCGCTTAAACTATTATTCACACTTCAACACAGCTGAAATTAACCCGAGTCACACAAACAAAACTCTAGATGAGTTTCATTATGTAACTTAAAAAACGTGATAGTAGGGAGACATGAAGGATGGCGTCAGTGCACTGATGACTTATGTGAAAACTCCCTGGCAACTACATCATCATCCTTTATCGTACACAGGGCTGCATTGAAGTGAACATGCTCCTTACCTGTAGGATTACCGTGTCCTGTAATCCTGAGTTTAATAAAAACTTTTACCTGGAAAAAAATATAAATGTGTTTTAAATTGCCCCGCAGCAGCATATTATTTTGAACCCTTTGGTAGAATATATATTTGAACGGTAGATGTTCAAGGGGTAAAATCTGAAAGCAGCCATGTCTTGAGATGACTCACACCTGTACTGTAGTTTTCTACATAACAATAGTTTGTCGTTTTATATTTTTTAATGAAGGGTATTCATTATAGACATACAAACATCCCAAAGTTGCCAATGGGAAAACCAACAACAACAAAAAAACACCCCATATTAATAAACGAACCCAGCCCACACTGTCATTTAAATACTATACAAACTATACAAAACAGTATACACTGCTGCCAAACAATAGTAACTAAAGCAAGAGGAGATGCACGAAAGACCAAGTTACCTATAGGAGTCTTCACATAGGCTGTAAAAACTGCCGGCATGTGCACCACAGATGAACGTTGTGTCTGCTGCTAACACACACACACTCACACTCTCAGCAGTCACTCAGTGCTCACCTTGAAGGAAAAATCTGCTATTTCTGCATAAATTATCCAAAGTTTGCCTGTGAAATGGTTGTTAATCTTTTGTTTATCCCGTTAGATGCCTATGTGAGCTTCACTTATAGTCAATCATGTAAAAATAAATGGCATCATTTAGTACAAAGCTCTCAAATGTGATCTGCACTCATGAACACTGTGGTAATGAGATGTAGATAAAGACTGATAGAATGAGTTAATGGAAGTAGCTATAATGAGCTTTCTTTTTGTGGTGTCTGGACTTAGCCTTAAAGATAAAGTAAGGCACTCCCTCATCTTGGGAGCCTGAAGTTCAGCCGCTTCTCATTCAGAGGAGAAGCGGTAAGTTAAGAAAGATGCTACCTGGATGCATCCAGTCTGAAGGTTTTTTGGGTATGTCTTTTGTCATGGAGAACCCAGCAGATCCAGAACTTGCTGGAGGAACTACGCACATAGTTTCTTGGTCACACTTTACCTACAAAAACATGGCAGCTGAATGTGTGCTGTTGGTATCTGGCACCAATGTGCCACAGATCAGCAGCATATCAGATTAGTCCTGTAAGCTGTGAGGTTGGGCCATCACCTTTTATTATGGATTAGATTTAGTCCATCACATCTAATTGGATTGAGAACTGGGGAATTTGGAGGCCAACCCAACACCTGAAACTTGTTGTGCTCCTCAAAATCTTCTTGAATGAACTTTATTTTCTAGCAGGATGCATCACTCAGCCTCTGCTGACCTCCCTTCTTCTCCTTCTTCTCTGAGGTCCCATGTGTTCCCCTGGTATGTGACACATCTTACCATCCATGTGATGTAAAAGAAAACATGAATCTTTAAAGCAGGCTGAGTGCTTCTATTGGGCCAGTTCTGACGCTAATGTGCCCCTTTATGTGTTTTCAGCAGTGGACAGGGGTCAATGTGTCAGCACTCTTAATTGGTCTGTGGCTGTGCAGATCCATGCACACAAGCTACACTGACACCTTTCTGTCAGAACCAATATTAAGTTCTGCCAATGGTTTGAGCTACAGTAGCTCATCTGATGGATCGGACCACAACAACCCTGCTGCCAGTTCACCTTTGTTTTTGTTTTTTGGACCAATTTGGATAAAAACACAACATGGAAGCTTCAGTTTAGGAGATGCTCCAACCCAACCGTCTAGTCAACGCAATATGACCCTTATCAGACTGACTCATATCTTTACACAGTCTTTACACATTTCTGTGCTTGTAACACATCAACTTTCAGTCGGAAATATACTACCCACTATAAGGTGTCTTCGTCTGTATATATTCCTTCTGGAGGGCCATTAGAGAGATGAATTTCTGGGTTTTCCTTCTGGAGCTGTTACCCTTATCTCCTGATCTCTAAGACAATGGATAGATGGACATTTTCTTACATTGCTCCACTATGGTGGACATGTCTTCTAACATTATATGGTGATTAAGCAGTAGCCATAGCAGTGGGGGTAATTTGCTTATTACTAACTCAGGATGAAACGCTCATGAACATGTTTGGAAGGTTCTCAACAATTTTGGGACAGTTTCAGGTCCTTCCTCATGTCAGACATGTCTCATTTGTTTTATATGTTCAGGTTTGGTGACATTAGGCATTGCTTATATTGAGCTCATCTTGTCTGCTACTGTCTGATCAGTGGACTGAGTTTCTATTGGAGTCTGAAGGAGTCACATGAGACAAGATATTTACTTTATTTAGCAGAATTTGGTTATATTAAAAAAAACAAAATATTAGAAAGCTGCAGGATTTCTTGTACAAACTGACTAATCTCACAGCACCCCATGTATTTTAAGAGGCCTTAACAATATCTAAATGGAAGGGTTTGGGTGCAGATGTTCATGTATCCTACAGTAATCATTGCGGTGCTTAACTTGAAGTTCACATTAGCTTTCTGTCATCTCTCCTACCCTTGGTGGTTAGAGGAAAGTCTGAAGGTGTTATGTTTAAATCCAATCCTTAGAATAAACACCAGCTTTACAAAGAGGCTCACAGAAAGATTGCCATACGTCCAGATTCTTCCTGTCTGCTCTTCTTGGAGTTCTTTTGTTTTTGTTACCCTCCCTCCCAGGTTTCCAGTGTTCCCTTTACCTTTTTCCTCATTTCCTGCCCTTTTTTTCCCTCCTGTCTTTTCCTCACTGACTCTCTGTTTCTGATTTTCTCTCTCCCTCCCCTGCCTTCACCTCCCCCGCATTTCAGTTTCCTTCCTTGCGTGTTGTAGGGGGTGGGCGAGTTACTTCATGCTGCTTCATTCTGATCATTTCTCAAGTCTTTCACATCTGGGACAGCTTGTGGCGTTTTCACCCTGCAAACACGGCAGTACACACATTCACACAACCGTGAATCGACAGCTGGAGCATCCGCATCACTCACAGGTTTTTATACTCCACTTTTCATTTTCAAAAACCTTTCTGTAACTTTTATGTCTTTTTAATCTTCCGGCTGCAAAGTTGTACTTCTGCATGCTGAGCAGCTCACAACTTTTTTTCATTTGGCTTTAGTTTGTGGTTTTTGTTTCCTCTTCATGTCTTTTCCTCTTCTGCAGAAACTTGGCACTTTGTTTGCTCACACTGATATGCGGTTGACTAAAGTTTTAATTAGCTGAAGGGCTGCTATCTTCTTGCTGCTTTTAGAGAATCAGGTGGTAAAACTCCAATATTGATTGAAATTTTGGAACATACTGAACCCTGAATCAAAGAGCAGCCTGGATTCCTCTCTACAAAGGTTTGTCTGATAATGAGTCATGATGGACCGTTTTGTTTGTTTAGCTGGCAGAGAAAAATGAGCGACTGCTGCGCTGCCTCCCTGATCTGTTTGAATACGTATGCATCTGAAAGTTATCCTTTAATGCTGCACAGCTGTAATTTGTGGACATGAAACTGCAGCCGATATCTGCTCTTATTAATCAGAAAGATCCTGCAGTGTCATTTGTTCATTGTTGATCTCCACATCTACAGCCAGAACCTCTTTCGAAGACTGCCTTAAACAATAATGTCCATTTTAAGATGCAAGAATATATTAAGAGGAAACTATGGAGACTATTAGCCCTATTTGGAAGAGAGTAGAGGTGCCTTTTTAACATTGTTTTCTGCCTGATCATTGCACACTGCTGCAGCATTTAATGGCATCCAGGTGAACAGGAGAGTTAAAAATGCCAATAAAAGAAATCACAAGCATTTTTAAGATATTTAATTACACTTAATGTACAACCCACATTTTGCTACGTTGCAAGACAACTTCAGTGAATTTTATTGGGATTTTAAGTGATTAGACTAACGCGGTGGTGCAGAACTGTGAAGGCCTAAACTGACAGGTTGAGCAAGGAGACCATTGATCAGAAAAACATCCAAGAGGCCCATAGTAATTCTGGAGGGGTTGCAGAGATCCACACCTCAGATGGGACCGTCTGTTGACAGGACAACTATTGGTCATGCACTCCACAAATTTGGTCTTTATGGAAGAATGGCAAGAAGAAAGCATTTTTTTAAAGGTCATTAGAAGAAGTCAAGGGTAACGTGGCAAACATGGGAGAAGGTGCTCTATTCAGATGTAACCAAACCTAAACTTTTTAAATTACATGCGCAATGCTGTGTGGTGGAAAGTGAATGCTTCACATCATCCTGAACACACCATCCCTACTGTGGAGCATGGTAGTGGTAGCATCATGCAGTGGGGATGCCTTTCTTCAGAAGGGGCAGAGAAGCTGGTCAGAGTTGATTGGAAATATGGTTGGAGCTAAATATTGGACGATCCTGGAAGAAAACTGCAAAAACCTTGAGACTGGGGCAGAGGTTCATCTTCCAGCAGGACGATGACCTTAAAGACACATTTAGCAGAACAATGGCAATTCTGTGAAAGTAGCTGTTCTCAGTCTCGAAGCCCTACTGCAGGAGCCCAAAAGGCTTTAGAGCAGGTTTATAAATTATCTTATCAATCTGTTTACGCTCGACTTGCTCTCACAAAACATGTCTTGGCATGATCTCAGGTTTGTACAAGAGATGCACGTTCATATTAAACATTCTTCCACTATGAATGATGGGGTTTGTGGGTGTGAAAAGAAGGGGGGGCTAAGATGTGTGACGAGTTACAACCGGAGGGTCATTTTTAACTCATTTGTGACATTTATTTGATCATCTGATGGAAAACTTTGATGTAAAGTTGTCCTTTTACACTTTAAATATTCATCCAATTTAAAAAAAAAAATAAAAATAACACACTATTGAATGAGGAGCTGTGAAGTTTGCTTCTCATTAAGCCTTCCTCATTTTATTTTGTGTGCTTTGGGCAAAACCAACATTTTTCCACTGTGATTTAATATAGCTGACTGATCTCAGAATTAGACTTGTGCAGGTATTTGTTTCAGGGTTGGAAATTAGTCTAATTCTATAACCCAGAACAGTCAGCTGTTAAAGTAGTTTTGTATTTGAGGTTCTAGACACCAGATTGGTGCACATTGAATACTCTGCTTACCTTTTGAATTCAAATGTTGTACAGTAAATTGTTCTGATTAAAATAAATCTTTTGTGCTGTCTGCAGGTTGTAGAACCTCTTCCGTCGTCATTGTCTGGCGGAAATCTGAGCATTTTAAAGAAACGTTGGGAGCAGCAACAATCATCCAACCACAGAGCCCCACCTCGTGACCCCACTGTCACTCGGAGCCTAAGCAATTCATCCCCACTCCCTAAACCTGCACCTCCATCCCTTATCCAGACCCAAACTAAGGTCCTGAGAGCTGCAGAATCCTCTCTGGACCACGATACAGTGCTAGAGGCGCGGGTTCATTCTGAGACCAGAACCAACCAGTTGACAGAGGAGCCTGAAGATATGATGGAGATGGAGGCAAAGCATAGCAAAGATTTGGAGGGGGAGGGTGCAGCAGCAGCTGAGGCGTCTGACATCGAGAAGCCCAGTGTTCCCATCAACAGTCTGAAGATGATGTTTGAGAGAGGAGAAAGCCCTGATAATGTAAGTCTGCACCCTGTCCTACTAATGTATTAAGGTAAACTGATCAAAAACTCTTTACCCGTTGTCAGAACAAGATTCTACGTATTATACAGATGATATGATGCATATCTGGCTTTCTAACAGGAAATACAAGAGTTAACAGGACATGATTGAACGGAGTCTGTAATGTCAGTTTCACCTGAAACTGAACTAAAAATAGTTTGACTTATTAAGAATCGGCTTGTTCTCTCTGAGGTCGGCTTGCTCCTGCGCCCTCATGCTTTTGGTCACATGGTGCAGCCTCACTGCTTACCCCTCTGCTTAAACACACACACTCTCAGCTGACAGCCAGTATCCCTGACTGCCTTCTCCTTCACGCAACCTCAGGCTGCTAATTGTTAATTGTTGAGCATAAAAATGGAGGAATTTTACCATCCAGTCATGTGTTTGCTTTAAGGAGTGTAAGCGTTCTTGTACTAGATACGACCTAACACAGAGCAACAAAAACAAACTTCCTATTGATGTTTTCCTGTTTTCTCCTTTCTGTATTTTTTTCACAATCACTTAAATATATATGCAGCCCATCGATGGAATAAAGCTTAAATTATGTAATCAGAACTGTGCATGCTCACATGTACGTCCATCTCCAGGCCCATCCATCTACAGTCAGTTGTCATTTATATGCTGAATTTCTTTCTAGGATATTTTCTATCAATTAAACAAGCTAATTAGTCACTTAGGTGTTAAATACCATTGTCCAGAGATGAGTTGTCAGGATGTCTTCAGCAACAAGTTAGACTTGTTTATTCGCATAAGAGGAGCGTCTACCAGGTATTTAAAGAGAGAATGACCCAAAGACTCAGAGTTGATTGTACCTGAGGGCAGTTTGAATAGTAAGTCTCCTGAAGATAAAAGCAGATTGTGGGTTAGGATGGATTTGCATTAACAGAACCGTTTCTGTGGAAGAATGTCATGAAGTAAGGATCGGTGGTCTTTAGGTTTGACCTTCTCAGACAGTACTTTAACCTCTGAAATCACTTCTTTTTTTTCTCCGGACCACACCGACCTCCTTATGAAAGCTTTTGAAGCATTAGATGGGTACACGCTGCAGGGACTTGTCTCTTTAGGACTCCACGAGAAGAAATACAAGAATCCAGCTCAGCATGTAAGATTTACACAATAGCCTTCACTGTATGTCCAAAGCCTCTTGCGGCTCTGTTGATCTCCTCTTCAGAGGGCAGATGATGTAATGCTGCAGGCTCATGACTTCAGACAGCTGATCTCTGCTCGGAGCCTCTTCAGACCATTTTCCTCCCCCTCCAAAGGCCATAAAAGCCCCACCACCATCAATCATTCCTGAGCTCGTCTCCCACTTCGTCAATCTCAGCCCTGTTTTTTCTCTAACCCTCCCTCCCATCTCTCCGCATCATCAAAGACCTCACTGATCTTCTGCTTGTGGTAGCACCAAACGTGCAGCTTAATAAACGTTGAGCTTCTTCTGTTCCACTGAGGTTGCAGTTTTCAGTGAAACTTTAACAACTGGTCGACTTGTGGTTTTGCGTTGCCTTATTGTGTTACATATTTGATCACCCTACCGGATAATGAATAGAAATCAGTTTTTTGAGCATTTGACCTGAAAGGAGGCGTTGGTTGAACCACTATGGAGACTGGTCTTACTATTGTAATCTTCAGATTTTTATCCGTGCAGCTCTACATTAAACCAGTTGAACATGCCAAGTTGTCTTCCAGCATCCTCCCTTGGTTTCACTTTGATAAAGTTTAATTCCTGTTGCTCTGATTTAGTGTTGACCTAAGTTTGAGTTTCCCAACAGTTTAATCCTCCCAGTGGAACTTGTGCAACTTTGCTCTAAACAAACTGAATAATACTGAATAAAACTCTTGGTTGTTATTCCAAAGCAGTTTAAAGTGAGGGGCCCAGGCTCTTCTGTACAATCAGTGAAGATGTACCATCTAAACCAAAGGTTTAGATGGTACATACAAAAAGAATTAGAATTTCATTAAAGTTCAATATTTACTGTCACTCATTTCAGAAAGTGAAACTCGTATCTTATATAGATTCACTACAGAGTGTCACAGAGTCTCAGAAAATTAGAATGTTGTGAAAAAGTTAAATATTGAAAATTCATGGTGTCCCACCCTAATCAGCTAATTAATTCAAGACACCTGCAAACATTTCCTAGGCTTCTAAATAGTCTCTTGGTCTGGGTCAGTAGGGAAAGACTGCAGACTGGACAGATGTCCAGAAGACAGTCATTGACACCCTCCACAATTAAGGGAAGCCATAGCTAAAGAAGCTGGTTGTTCAGAGTGCTGCATCCAAGCATAAACAGAAAGTTGAGTCGCAGGAGAAAGTGTGGTAGGAAAACGTGCACCAGCAAGAGGGACAACCACAGAATGAAATGATTGTCAAGCAAAATCCATTCAAGAGATGAGGGAAGCTTCATAAGGAGTGGACGGAGGCTGGTGTCAGCACATGTAGACCCACAACGCACAGACGAATCCTATCCTGAACCAGAGACGATGTCAAAGCATTGTCATTGACCACAGGTTGCCCAGCTCAATGACCACGTCCTTTGTTTTCAGCAATTATTTTGCTTTTGTGTTTGCCTTGAAGCAGTTTAGCTCTAGACAGATTTTAAATTTGAGCTTCACCTCTCTCTCAAATTACAAGCTAGTATTCCTTAAACCTTTCCATAATTTTTTACTTTAAAGTGACAAAATTCAATGCATTTAATTGGGATTTAAAGATTGAAAGACCAATAGGAAGTATTGCATAGTTGTAAGGATGAAGGAAAATGACCCAAATATCATTTAAAGTGTGGCGTGCAGGCATGTCTTGTCCAGCTTTGCACATCAAGAGGCTGACATTTGTGCCCATTCTCCTTTGCAGAATAGCTTAAACTCTGTCAGATTGGATGGAGAACACCTGTGATCATCCATCTTTATATATTTTCAAGTCTTGCAATTTTAAATTTGAATTTAGGTCTAGACTTTGACTAGACCATTTTAGCACATGGTTGTGCTTTGATCTAAACTACATGCTGCAAGTTTAAGGTGAACCTCCACCCCAGTCTAAAGCATTTTACAGCCTCCAAAATGTTTTGTTCTAGGGTTGCCTCGTATCTCTGTTTAAATTCCCATCAACTCTGACCTGCTCTCCGTGGAATAAAAGCATCCCCACACCATGATACTGCCACCACCATGTTTCACTGCGGAGATGGTGTGTTCAGCATGGAGTGCTTGACTAATGGATGTTTTGTTGACAGATTTGCTTCTGGTTATTCTCCAGAGCTGCCATGGCTCTCTTTTCTGCTTCTGATTAATTCTGTTTCTGCCGAACACAGATGATTGATTCAACAGAGGTCTATGATCTTAAAAGCTCGGGATCCTGTTTTACAACCTCACCCTACTTTCATTAAGGAGGCCAACCGAGAACAGCTGTAACGTAAATTACAGAACAGTGGACTAATTAGGAGACTTCTGAAGGCAACTACTTTCACTGGATTTTATTTAGAGGTATCAGAATTGGGGGACTGAATAAAAACACATCAAGCTCTTTTTTTTGTTTGTTTTTTACTGAAAACCATCGATCATTTTCCTTCCAAATTATGTGCTGATTTATTTTGTTTTATGACCGAGAATCCCAGAAAAATACGAGAAGTTCAAGGGATATGAATGTGTGTGCAAGGCATGGTGCTGCAACAATCCTGAAAAATATGAGCAAGGCTGAGGGTGGGCGGTGTGCATGGATATATGAGACAGTATTTGCTCTGTGACCTTGGCACACTAGGCTGCTGCAAACTGAGTGATGACTAAAAAACCAGGGAGATGTTAAGGGATGAAGTCATGAAGGATCTTCTGGTTCGAAGTTTGACCCCAGCGATAACCGGTTCCCGGTGCTCTCACATTTAATGTGAAACAACTCCTTTGATGATAGTCCGCTTTCAGCTGAACGTAATGGGTCCCTGTAAGCATGCTGACGGGAACATTTAGCTCCGCTGTGACGGAGAACAGTCTTATAGAGCAGCTCAGATGGCTTTAGACCCTTAGTCTGCTCTTATCTGTCTCCTCCGGCTCGCGCGCTCTCTCTCTCTCTCTCTCAGCATGGAATCAGCAGACGCCCTGAAATTAATTGACCCCCATCTCTCCCTCCTACTCGGCCCCATCTCTCCTCCCCCTCCATTACTCCCGCATTTGCACCCTGCACCAGCTGCTTCTCCACCATCCTCCTGTCCCACATCACTCCCTCTGTTTGCTCGTCGCTTCACTCTGAGGCTGGGAGTTGTAACGGTTTTATTTTAAAGGTTGAACAACCCCCCACCCGTGTAACACCGCAGCACCCTTCATCTTTCCTCCTGGTGTCGTCCCTACCTACGCTCAGCCACACCCTCCTATAAACAGCCCCCCCCACCCCAGGAACACCTGCTCCCTCTCGCCCCTTCCTCCCAGTCTGTCCCTCCTCCTCCTTCCCTAAAACCTTCTCCAGAGACAGACCCTACCCCACATCTGCTCTGTCAGAGCCACAGAGTGCTTCTTCCCACTGCTGAGCTGCCTGTGTCGCCTTCATACATGAAATCAACCCCCCCAGAGCTGCCTTCACCTCGGCCTCCTCACTGTCTTGTCTTCTGCTTTGTCTTCACTGAAGGTAGCTATGGTGTTTCACTGACAGGTTCATGTGTTTGTAGCTCTTTGTTTGGCCTCTGGCTTCACTGCAGTTTGCACTTTTTTGCTGTTTCTGCCTGTTTTTTTGTTGGATGTTGTAGCTGAAAGAAGCCGTTCATGCACGTCTGGCTGTAAAGTTCCTGCAATGAACCGACGAGTCACAGGCCTCTTTATGGACTTTATCAGTAGCTCTATTCAGCTCCGTTCAAACACAGTTGGTCTTTATCTGGGAATGTTAATGTGTCTGCAGACTGTAAACTGATGCTCAGGTTCCTTCTTCCCCTTGTTTTTGTTGTGGTAAGGCTCAGAGTAAAGGATGGTGTATTGTCTGAGGTAAAAAGTATATTTATGTGAGGTGGGGAACTGTCTGTCTGAAACCTTTAATGGTATCCAGATTAGGAGCAGATCCTTTGTCTGGCCTCCAGAGACGGTGCCTAGCTGCATCTGCTTGTTTACACTGACCCCCCATGTGTTTAGCCCTCCTTAATTCATGAATGCATGCAAGCCAGTATTGGACCCCCTCCAGCTCCCCCACAATCAGCTCCACCCCGGTTCTCAAAGAGGTAATCCATCCTCTGGAGTGTATCCATTGTTCTGGTGTTATCTTTCCTGTGCTTTGTCTTCGTTTAATACTTACTTTAGCTTTGTTGTTGGTTCATAGTGAATACATGTTAGTCATGCGTTTTAATGTTGTGACATCTGCTGGCCTTCAGTGACGTAGTTTTAAGTTTATTTATGTTGAAAACATATTGTATCTCAAGGCACTCTTTTAGATAAATTTGTCCAATTCAGTTCAAGTAGCAGCAGCTGTCCTTCATCCTTAGTGTGCAGGTGGCAACTGTAAAGAGGAACCATTTCCTTTCTAACAGGAAGACACCTCAAGCAGAACCAGGTTTGGTAAAAGCAACCATATGCTTCAAAAGGGGTGGGGAGTCAAGAACACACAAAAAATTTGTCCTGGCCAGGAGTACTTTCTATGTGAAAGAGGGGGAAAAAACAGGGTCCCAAACAGTAAAGACCACATTAGCTCTAACAATAGCTTCACCCAAGTCAGATGTGGCTAAACACAGGGCACTGGATCAGGAGCACTTTCTATGAAAGAAAAGCTGGACAAAAATGAACAAAGTTAATAATAGCAGTAGTTCTTAATTTCCCATAAAGCCGGACAAACATTCCCTTTTTTCTTCCAACAATAAAAAGTAAACTAAGTGCACAAGGTTAATGGCAGCAATAGCTCCGTCAGTACAGAGTCATAAAGAAACCCTTAAGCACTGGGCTTGGAGCACTTTCTATTCAAAAGAAAAATGGTAAAGATTGAAGAAAAAACACAGAAGCCCTGAGTCAGGATTACTTTCTATGGGAAAGAAAAAAAGCAAGTGCATGAAGTTCAGAATCAGCTTTATTGCCAAGTTCGTGCATACAAACAAGGAATTTGACTTCGGTACACTTTGCTCTTTTGTTCTGTTTTTGCATTACAGAATATACAAATTTACAATTTACAATGTACACATATC
>JAHUTJ010026110.1:0-18448 GCA_036250325.1 Characodon lateralis | reverse complement strand
GGGCAGCAAAGCCTCAGTGACCCGTCCCCCCCTTGTCTTGTGTCATGATGTATGTTTGGATGGGTTGTACTGGAATTCTAATTTCCCCTCAGGGATCAATAAAGTATCTTTGAATTGAATTGAATTAATGAGAAGATCCCATCAGGGGAAGCCCTGAAGTCAGGCACCAGACAACAATCAGCATTATCTCTTTTGGCTGATAAGGATCTCCAGCAGCGCTGTCTGCCCAGGAAGTTTACACTGAGGTTGGAAGGCTATTCCTGTATTGAACTTCAAAACTGTAAGCAAATTCAAAAACCGTCTTGCTTAAAGAATGTTCTGGTTAAAAGAAACACACTACAAAATGTTAAACAAGTGGACCAAACTTGTTTGTGGGCACGATTCTTGGTCACTGTGTTTCAGATAGTCAGACGTGGACAATTGAGTCGGTCTCTGTCTGCCATTTTTTCATCAACAACTCTTCATCTCCTTATTGCCCTCCACTAAATCAGCTCCCAGAATCACAGACAACTCAGAGTTTTTACCGTGTCCACATTCAATAGCCATTAAAAAAAATAGATTCTACTGTTTTGTTCAAAGCCAGTATGTTTTCCTTTTTCAGACAAACAGATTCAATCATACCATGGTGCATAAGGTTATCACTGTGGAGCCAACGTGTTCTAAGATATCCTCAGGTCAATTTCTACTCAGAGTTTAACCTTAGCAGAAAAACATTTAAATACTAAATAGGATCACCTTTGACAGGAATAAAATTTTACTAAATGTTTTATACATTATATTTTAACAACATCATAGTGATTGCATATTGGTACTCTCAAGTCTGGGGAATTAAAAGATTATTTAGTTCAATCTAATGTCCCCCTAAGGTATTTTAAACAGTCAAGGCCAAAATATTATGGCACATTCAAGGTCAGTTTTTATTCGTTTTTCCACACTACATGCATGTATTTTAAGGTCTAATGCATGTTCTCCACCTGAGAGGAAATGCAAAAAACTCTTTCAAGCTCTTTTAATTTTTCATGCATAAATATGATCTGTGGAGTTTGCACAAAATTAAATGAAAAGAAAATCCAAGAACATATTTCCTTGCTGTCTAAAGGACCCTGGTCTCTCAGCTGCTCTTCATCTCACAGTTTCACACAAGCATCTGGCCAGGCCTCCCATCCATTCTGTCCTAAACCAGCCTAAAGGCCTGTAGCCTAACATTGAAGTTCCTCTTTTTTCCCTTCATTAACTATTTAATTTGCAATGCTAATGCATTGCAGACAGCTGTCATCTCACAGCAACCATGATCTGTACGAAGCCAAGAGAGAAAGAAAGGAAAAAAAAAAACACAAATAAAATGCCGGATAAATGGGTCGCCTTATTATTGCCTGGCCTTGCATGGGGAGCGGTCCTTGACAGAATGAAAGTCCCTTTAGAAAGAGGGCAGAAGGAAGAGAATCAACTATGAAGCAATGTCAACAGAAACAAGTGAGGGCAGAAAATTAAAAGTAGGATGATGAAACAGAACCAAGTTTTGTTTTCAGCTGCTCTGTTAAAAGTAGTTTTTTAAAGCATTGCTCCATATTTGGTCTACATGTGCTTTCCTACTCTTCATTTAGGACGCAGACCTCTTTATGCTGAAAAACACATATCTAATTAGTAAGGTTGAGAGACCAGCACTGTTTATTAAAGTCTAATACAGTGACAATGTTGTTTTTCTTTCCTGAAAGGAACTGAAAGGCTCTTGTTTCCATAAGCCTTTCATCTACACTGGATTTCTTGCTCTTGATCTCAATGAAAGTTGAAATTCGCGTTTGAAAGGACTGACTTTTATTACATTCATAATATATTTTTATGCCATACCTTATTTTCAGTATTTTGTTATGCGGTTTAAACAAAAAAGTTCAAGAAAAAAACAGAAATTGTTCACAATAAGTATTGTATTTTGTAAGATAAGTTCAACTTAATGGTACAGAATGATTCAATACATCTCAACACAAATATTGGAGCTTCTACTCCACAAGTATTTACAGCTGAGTTACAGACTTCAGAATCAGTTAGCAAAGTAGTCGTCATGGTAACTTATTTATTTATTTTTTTGGATAATTTTCCAAACCTAAATCATTCTAAAATTTAGCATTTCTTACTGCCATGTTTATTGTTTTGATGTTACACTGAAGCATCCATCCATCCATCCATCCATCCATCCATCCATCCATCCATCCATCCATCCATCATCTGTGCCTGCTTATCCTTACAGGGTCATGTGGTTCTGGTGCCCATCTCAGCGGTCATTAAGTGAGAGACAGGGTGCACCCTGGATGAGTCTGGCAAAATAAATTAACCTAGATAATTATATACACCCAGTCCTAAGTCAAATATGGACTCATCCTGTCCTGGGTTGAATTAACTTGGCATGGCTGGTTTACAGTGATTAATGATTAATGTTAATGCTATGAAAGAATGGATTGAATAGACTAAGCCATAACCTGGAGTACTTACCTAGTAAACTAATCTTTTAGTTAAAAAGCAGTATTCTAATATTTAGTTCAACTTATTAAAATAATCAGATAAAAGATATAAATAGGCAGCTAAAACAAATAGTGATGAAACACAATTATCAGAAAAGCTACAGCCTAGTCGTATACAATAAATTCCAGTGTTATTGAAAAGTTAATTTATATCCGTAATTCCATAACTAAGTGAAACAAATTATATAGATATATTACACACAGTCTGATGTTTTTAAGCTTCTGTTTCTGTAAACTATGATGATTTTATGATAAAAACACGACATCTAAGATTAGAGTACTATTAGAATACTACATCAGACCAATAAAAAACAATTTTAATACAGAAATGTGAGCTTAAAGAATGAAGCAGTGAAGTGGTTCACACGTCATCGGTGACGTCACATGAAGCAAGCTCCAGCCCACTGCTTCACCATAACTACCCTGTCGAGTTTGAAGCGGGCTTTGAAGCCTCGGTGTTAGAGGTAACATCACTACCTAAGTCCTCACTTCGTTCTCATCTAACCTGTTGTTTCCTCTTTAACAGTGTTATGCTGGAGATGGCCAGAGTGGACAAATATTGCATTTAAGTCTTGGTGTGGTATGCTGATGTTGGGACCACAGCCATAGTTACAGCGTGAAAGGCCAGTACAGACTTTCCTGGAACTTTCAAAATAAATTGCATTAACCTACTTCCGGCACAGCCAGGAAATGGGGTAACTGCGGACATCCTGGGACGTCACTGTCCAAATAAAAGCACCACTCATGCTACATCCTGCCTCTTCTACGCGGGTCACACAGGGACCTGGACAGAGAGACCCAGCGCGCTAATGTCTCTTTGCTGGCAAACAGACGTAACTCTTCAACTGGATCCGAGAGTGTCATACGATCATCGATCATATGCACTAAGATAAGTACAAATGAATAACTGTCTGTGTAGCCGGTAGATTTCAATCATGAACGGGAATTGAGGTACAAGCCTGGCTTGACTTTCTCTCTGAGGCCTACAGAAGCAAACGGTGTTCCAGAGAGTTCTCTGCAGAGACGCGGTCTCTACGAAGCCGAGTGGAGCGGTTTTCCCAGTCTGAAAGAAGGACAACAGGAGCCACATCACTGTGGTAATGTGCAGTGTGGTCAGTGGACAGAACAGGCCGCCCAGCCACTGCTCCGGAGGTTAGCTGGAAGCTAACCCTTTGTTCATAGAGCTTTCTTCAAACTTCGTCGTCGCCCGGACAACTCCTCAGCACGGTTCATACGAGGTTTGGTGTTTGGGTAGAGTAATAGAGAAAGATTTATGATCTGAACGTTTTTCATTTTATGAAGTTTGGTTTTGTTTGTGTGAAACTCAGCTATCTTAGTGCTAGCAGGCTATCTCCTCAGCACATGCTCAGTTTTGTGTTCTGTGTTTGTGTGTTTTAAGCGTTAAGACAAACTTTACTTGAAGGATGATTTTAAACACAGAAGATTGATCATAACGTGCCGTCCGCGCTTATAATTTTAACCTTTTTTATTAACGGTATTTTAAAGGTGTGTGTTTGATTCTGTTGCTAAGCTATCAGTTTCTTTTGTTAGCTTTAACTACTAAAAGCTAAGTAAACACCATTAAGCCCCATTTCTCCAGAAAGATTTGGCTCTATTCCAAAATATTCCCTTAATAATATTTCTTTAAATATTATTTTAATAAATAAAAGCAGTTAATGAGACACTGTTGAGAATTAGCCATCCAGAAGGTTGGTTTTATTCAGCTGATCATTCTTAACAAATTATTTTATTAAAACAATATTTTATCTGATCTTGCATTGTGAGTGGTTGTCTAAACGTTTGCTGATTATTGCCTAAGTTGGTTCCAAGACTAACTTAACTTCATTTCCAGATTCTTCAAGATAATCCTTGGTTCTCAAACATAACATTGCATGGTAATGTTGCACCACTCTTTTGGTCATGATTTTCAATCATCTTTAATCAACTTGTTTATATTGTTCATAGCCCATTAGTCTTTGCCATTCTTTAATTCTGCTTGGTAGTTTGGTTGGATTGTTTTAGCATAGTAAAGACTTTGTTAATTGAAATATGTTTGACTTTGAGTTGACTTATTTTTGTTAATAAATTCTTGTATTTTAAGAAATTGTGTGAATTCATTCCATATATGTGCAGAGTTTATGCTGTTCAATAATGTCAGAGCTTGTCTCACACCTTTCTATTTTGTCCTAATACCATCGCCTTACTGGGCCGGTATTCACAGGACAACCCTTAACAGACCGAAATATTATTTAATAAAATATTAAATTATTAATATTAAATATTAAATATTTTCAGATTCATAGTCACAACACTTATAGACTCCTAACAAAGAAGACTGGGATTGCAGCCCATTTTACTCTCGGTAGAATTTTACTCTAGCTCATACATGAACACATATAAAGAAAAGTTTTACTTACAAAAATATTTAACTGGCTTCTTTAGTCCCATCAATTGCGTTTAAATGAGCAGTGGACACAGTGTGCAGTTAAAATCTATTGTTGACTTTGCCGCAGATTTTTCTTTAAAAAAATAAATCAGCTTCCAAGGAAGTAAAATCTACTGGGTGTGCAAAACTTGTTTAACTCTGTTAAAATTGTTACATAATAGATGTTAAAAAGGTATGAGGATAAAAAGTAGACAGTGCTTTGTAATTTGTAATCCACATGGCAACAATGGAGGTCAGGGAAGACAACAGAAGCCATTACGTTCCCTTCACTGCCTTTACTCTCTCTGCTAATACTGTTTGCCTAAACTGGACTGGATGAAATGAGGTGGAAAACCCAGAGTGTTTGTGTGTATTTGAGAGTTGGGGTGGATCCATATCGGTGTGGTGACTGGGTTTCCAGCAAGAAGAGGAATCAATTGATTCCTGCTGAGAGAGTAGCAACAGTGTTTCATCTAAGATGTCATCTCTCTCTATCTTCTCTGTTTTTCACCCCCAACCCTCTTCTTACATCCCCTTCACACACACACACACACACACACACACACACACACACACACACACACACACACACACACACAGGCCTGTTGATGTCTGGTAGCAGCAGTAATCCCTGTCTTAGGCCGCCCAGATCATTATAGACTCTGATCTGTAGTCCCTGAAAGAAGGAATTAGCGGGGAACACAATCCCCGTGACCTCTATGACATGAAGATAAAGCCTCAGCTGCTGGGGGTCCACATCCCTTAACCAGCCCATATGTCTCAGACAAAACTGTTACAATGGTCCGCACAAAGGAAACACGGTGGGAGGGTTAGTTGGCTTGCTTCTGTGCGTACGTGTACCCACAAGATGTTTATACATTAACATGTTGATGATCGGGGATTATCGGATGTAGAGCGTAAGGAGTGGGAAACCAATTATTTCCTTGGCGCTTATGTCATAAACACCATCTTTTTGTTTTATCCCGCAGAATATGAAGGTGTGCATTTAAAAATCAAATGAGTGTTTGAGTTCTCCCTTGTGTTTTGTCTTCACTCTTGGCACTATTTACGGACATAATTGTACATCCAATCTATCTTTAGGACTGATTTTATTAAAAATTAAAAGAAGATATTTGGAACTCATGCTGCAGACTTTTCAAATAACTGGTTCAGGGCTGAATCTTGATTAACGTGCAGTAGTACATAATTGTAAAGTACATGATTTTCAGTTGCGGAGTACAATTGCATTTAGCCCCCCTTGGTCAATACTGTGTAGAATCACCTTTTGCTGCTATCACAGCTGCAGGTCTTTTAGGATAATGCTCTACCAGGTTTGCACATCTAGAGACTAAAATGTTTGCCTATTCTACTTTGCAGAAAAATCATTATCAGTCCAGCTGGATGGAGAATTAATTTTTAACTCTTGCCACAGATTTACAATTGGATTTAGGTCTGGACTGAGCTCTGGCTCAGACTTAATGTTCTGCTGGAAGGTGAAGCTCCACCACAGTCTCAAGTCTTTTGGAGCCCCTAACAGATTTACCTCTATGATTGTCCTGTATTGAGCTCTCTCAATCTTCCTCTCAACTCTGACCAGCTTCTATGCCCCTGCTGAAGAAAAGCATGCCTACAGCATGATGCTGCCACCGTCATGTTTCCTGATGGGCACAGTGTGTTGATATGCACTGTTTTCAGGCACACATAGCTTCTGCATGTGGGTGAAAAGGTGTAGCCTTTATCTCATCTGACAAGAATACATTACTGTGTCCAGTTCTTGATCTACCCCTTTTTCAGAAATAGATTTCTTCATGCAATGTTTTATATGCACTTCACATATTTGTGAAGTGCATATCTAATAGTTGCCCTGTCAACAGATTCTCTATACTTCATGATACTGGTAGTTCACTAATATTCTCTATTAAATCTCAGAGGCCTTCATAGAGCAGCTGGATTTATATTAAGGACAATTAAATATCCTCATGAGGATATAAGTGCAAAATCGTGCATGAAAAATCCTTCTCCTTTACAGCCTGTTTCTTACATGTAAGCCTTTCCTTTGCCCTTTCTCTGCGAGCTGATGGCCTACCTAAGAGCCCCCCTAGTGAGGTCTTGCTCTGCAGCTCTTTGTGTTTTATGGCGATTGGAAGAGACCTCCTACTTTTAGAATACACACAAGAGCTCTCCGACTCTGCACTCTGCCCAGTCGTCTCCCCCTCCTGACACACACACACACACACACACACACACACACACACACACACACACACACACACACACACACACACAAGCATACTTAACCCCACACATTTACACATTCTTAGGGTCAGAATTTTAGTATTTTTTTTAAAAACTAAGACTCTTTATTGCTTGTCCTTTTACAAAAACATATCCTTTTTGGCACAGTGTTTACTCATTGTATTTTTCTATGTTGTTATCACTGCAAAAATGTAGGTTAAAAGAACAAATATTTGGTACATCATTAAGTATGATTATGGTTATGGATTATTTTAATTTTTCATGCAAAGTCATTAAAATGTGTTTCCTTTCCATCCCTTACATGGAAATTGTCAATTTAATATAAAAAACTATCCTAACCTAATTGGACAATGAAACATGAAATTCTCAAAAGATTTTAAGACCACCGAATTTACCCCAACATACTCCACCTGGTCAAATTTCACGCCATTTTCATTGAGAGATCCAAAATTATGCAGAAACAAAAAAAAAAACAAACAAAAAAAAAAAAAAACATTAACTTGAGAAGTTAGACATCTGCTTTGCATTTTCTACTTCCAACTATTTCAGAGACATTTGACAAAAAGGAAAATTACTCAGTGCTGATAAATAGTTGTAGCATTTCTCCTATGGTCCTTATTGCAGTGATGTGGGCCACCTTTTGCTCTCAGACCACGTTTTATCAGATATTTAGAAAACCAGAAATGATTACACAAAGCTGCTTTTAGGAATGAGAATATTTATAATAAAGTGTGATGATCCCCCACAGCCTTTTTTGTGTTTCCTTTTCCTTGGGCACAAATGTTTGCCATGAGTGTTACAGCAGAGGTGCATTTTCTCTGGGGGCCATATTCTCTCTTTCTCATCTCTATCCACTCTCTTCTCCACTCTTCACCCTCTCCAATTAGGGGGGCTCCAGCTGTGTACCAGTCAGGATCAGAGGCTGCCTCTATTAGCCAAATCCATTTGTGTAGCGATTGAATCACTCCCCAATCTTCTCTTTTCGTTCCCCAGCCCCTAAATACGCGTCTGTATACACCCTTGTGTCACTAGTGCACCAACGACATGCAGACAAACACCACAGCCTTTCTGTGACAGTTCTGCAAATCTTAATTGTGATAAACTACAAACAGAGATGCCTCTATCCCATCAAAATATAAAAATAACCGAGGCAATATTATGGTGCTACAAATTGATTTAAGCTGTTTACAATGAGCTAATATTCTTTCTTTTACGAAGCCCTCTTTTACATTTCTTGGTGAAATCTTATTTATAGATTTAAAAAATGCAAACAAATTTGTTAATAAAACTGGAGAAATAGAAATGTTTAATTTTTTGAAGCTTACAGCCTTGACAGTTGAAAAAAAATCACATTATGGCCCATTAACCCGTTAATGTATACAATTATTCTCTAACATGGGCTCTAAAAAAGAGACAGTTTTCCCCAGAGATTGACCAAAACAGTTAATGGCAACAAGGGAAATAAACTGTTAAATAGATGCAACATTTCTTTCTGTGTTCCCTTGCATTCAACCAATAGGACCACAGAAACATAAAGAAGGGACTAACAGCACAGAGAAACTCTTACCTTAAGTGGCTCCTGAATTCTTCCTTGTCCCTGCTCTATTTTACCATTTACTCCAGAAGGTGGCACAATTGTGTAGGAACTGGACGCAGGCCAGACTTGGACTGTGGTGCCTCCAGTGCTTTACAGACAGTCTGTAACCAAGGTCTTGCTCCTTAAATAGTTGTATAAAACAGAAGCAGCTTCTTTGTTAACTTTATGGTAAGAGACTTCTTGACGCCAAGAGGGTGATAACAAGCTGGCAAAATGTCATGGCCTCAAGCAAAAAAAAAAAAAGAAACTAGAAAAAGGATTTGGTTCTTCTACAGAACCATATTGTGTGCTTCAGACTGAAGAATGGTAAGTCTTTCATACATCCGTCCCTTTTTAAGTGTACTTTCATGGCTTCCACTTCCTATCATCACATTCAGATTCTTTCTGGCACACAGACTTGCCGTTTTCTTTTTTCTGCCGACCCTTTATGACCCCTGAAGTTACAAAACAACACCTACAACTCCTATTTAAAAAATGTCACAGTGGTATAAGCCAGTGCTATTTTATGGACATTTAAACTGTCGTCATGTTTGCATTGGATGGTTATTTACACAGATGATGAGTATTTACATAAGAAATGGAGCGAGGTGGTGTTACGCCACCAATTACCTTCCCCTTTGAAACATACTCGGATGGAACATGTAAAATGTTTTCGGTCAGTTAAAAAAAAATGTGTCTGGACAAACAGATTTGATTTATATAAGGAATTATATAACAAGTCATTCCCATCATACAGACAGATACAAATTCAGTTACATACATTCCACTTTTATTCTAGTAATGATAAAATGTAGTCAAATTACATTTATTATGTTTATAGTAGTTTTTGGCTTTACAGCTATCCAACATCCTAACCAAGCATGTGGCGACAGTGAAGGAAAACTGTTTGCAACAAAGTAAGATCATGTAAAAATCTATAAAGCAGCTTTCATTAAAACCGCTGTGGTTTTGACTCCACTTTAATTTTCAGTTATTGTGACTAGAAAAGCATTAAATGAACCATTCTTAGTAGCTACCTGTTTCACTCAGGAAGCTCATTGGTGGCGCCCCACCTCCAACCTCAGATTCTTGTATAAATAATTATTACCTTCCTTGAAAATAACTGTGGATGGATGGAGAAACCACCATAATGTTTTTGAGACTGGAGTTGATTTTCAGATTTTAGAAGTCCACGTTGGACTTGTTTTTAGCTTTAGCCACCATTACTAACTAATATTGCTTTGTACTAAAAGTTAATTGCAACTTTCTACTGCAGATAAGATATTAACTGTTAACAGAACTCACGTAAAAAATTCTGAGCTACTTTTTTAACTCTTAAGCATTTGTATTTTCATGTTCTATGGTAAATATTGAATGTTTTTAGTAATTAGTGGAGACATTGCTTTTTTGTCAAAGTATATATATTAGAATAAAAGACATATCCTGGAACAGCTCAGTAGTCTGTGTTGATAGGAAGCTCAAACTCAAAATGTATGTAAAACCAGTGTTTAATTACCCAACAACAACAAAGGATATCAAGTCAACAATATTTAGATGTTTGCTTCCATCTTGTACTTTAAGGTAACAGCTTCAAGTTGTGAAGAAAAGGTTATGTTTTCCTCTCACCAGCTGATCTCAAGTGGGTCTGTAGTACCATTTTAACTGGCATCACAAACAGTCAATGTATAAGGTAAGAGCCTGTTAAAGATTTCAAACACAATAGTGCAAGAGTACTTAATCACTTTGATTTATACCCTCATGATTTGTACTGGACTAAGCATCTATAATATTCCCTAAGGGCAAGATCTCACTAAAACAGATGTTTAAGTGTCAAATATTTTACTTTTTTTGTTAAAAAACATGTTTTCCATCCAAAGAAATGTTAGATAGCATTCTAAAAAACACTGCTGTGTGTGCTTGTACAATCCATAATTAATGATTTTACTGTGTTCAAAACACACAGGTGGGAATATCATTGAAGATTTAATGTCCAAACTGTCACTTTTATCTTTTAAAGGTCACCCTAAGGATCTCCTGAGTTTTTTTTTCATGATATGCATTTAAGAAAACCACCTGTGACTGAAAGACCTAGCAATGCTTTCTGCACAGGCATCCATAGGTCTTTGTTGTAGGAGCTTCTCCCTCTTAAGGAGACAATTGAGAGCTTTACATGGATGTCATTAATTATTTTTCCGCCAATTGTACAGATGCTCACAGCTTAGAAGCACCAGGCAGATAATAAATTGTCATCTTAACTATTTGATTTTCTAAAGCTCTGGATTGTTGCTAGATGCACTTTTGATTAGAATTTACCTGAAAATGTTCAGTCAACCTTATTTGTTGTGTGTGGTGTCCAGTAGAGAATAGTAAGGCTGACATATTTATATTGGTTGTGTTATGGATGAATATATAAATTTATTGAAACGTGAGAACCGTCATAAGCTTTGTAGTTAGGAAAATTTCTATATTGGGGCAAGAATTTCAGCTTGTTTCCAGCTTTAACTGACTGAGCGACAGCGCTAGCTAGCTGTACAGACAAACCCGCTAGCAGCTGAGCTTTTTAACCCTGAGGCAGCCACAGATTTTAAAATAGATTTTAAAAGTATAATAATGTTTAAATGACATTTTATGTCACAAATTATTTCTGTTTGTTTTAAACGTATAGGATAAGCCAGATGACTTCATGTGTTTGTTGTGATTGAGGCGATCCTCTGCATTCATACATTTTGTTTGCAAGCAAAAATGACTGCAGCCATTTGGTATTGATTGATCTGAGCTTGTAGGTGTTAATGTATTTTCTTAGAAGTAGACTCTGGATTAAGAGATTTAAATCTATGCTACAGCCTTATTATTGTTGACTGAGCAGTTTCATACTTCTGTTTGTACAAAACACTTTGAACCTAATTTTATTATTTGAGCCAACTGATCTCAGCATTTCTTAAATTTAATTTAGTTAAGCACATTTTTATGGTTTACACGATGTCTGTGTGAAGCTACTGATTATGCATTACAATCTATATACTATGAAAGAAATGGAGAGATTTTATTAAATATAGCATTAAACAAAATGCTGTTGTCTATGATGCCAGAGTTATTCTTTTTAGTTAACAATGCAGTTTTCTAACAATGGATGAAGAAATGGTCTCGTTTAAAGTGTAAAATTAATATTTTATCTTAATTTATATCCAGCCTTTATATGACAATGGACAATTTTGATGCTGATAAAACCTGAACTAAAATAGCCACCTCATGTTTTAACTTAATTTTCACAATTGTTTAAGCTTCTTTAATTTTTTTCCTGAGTTCCTGACCAGAATGTCAAAGATCTCCAAGGTCACATGTTCAGATCTCCCTTCTCCTCTATAAAACCCTCCAACAAAGTAGAACTTTTGGCCACAATCGGCAAACTTTGAATCAACTTGGTTTTGTCTTCCCCGTGTCTCATCACTCTCAAGATGATAGTGCTGATTGGGATTTGTATTTTCAAAGCCGGGGCGGGAAAGCGAGTGGGTGTTCATGGGCGTGTAGGTGTTTGGCGCTGAAAAAGACAATACAATTAAATGATTAATGCACAGCGGGCACACTGACAATTAAAACTATTATAGAAATTAAAATGGCATTATGTCACAGTGGAAAGCTGATGATACCCGTGCAGTCTTTTTAAAAGCAATTTTCATAATTTCAATAATCGAAATTACTGCATATTCATTCATTTACTGGGTGAGGAGGGCTAAGAGCGGCTACTAATGAAATGCAATCATTAGCATCCAAACAAAGTAATTGGGTAGTCTTTTATCCTTGGAGATAGGTGATAAGGCACAATCACCCCATCACCCCCCTCCATCAAAGCCCAAAAGCAAGTAATTAAACCGCAGACAAAGATGAGACCAGTGCTGCGGCTGTGCTGTACACCACTGAAAACAGTCCTGATTGCCTTGATTAGGGACCTCACTGTACCCTCTGATTTTGTTTATGGATACTCACACCATCTTTGAGTGGGTGTGGGCTATGGATTTGTTTTGGATGTGGCTAATAAACCAGTTGGGAAATTCTTGTAAAGTTTGACATATACTGTACTCCCCAGCAGCCTCTAAGGGTCCCACTTTCTGCCTGTGATGGAGCTTGAAAGCACAACTAAATCCACATTTAGCTCAGTTAGAGATCAGCTCCTTGTACATACTTAAGTGAATTGAAAATAGTGCTGCTGCGTGGGACAATTACCAACCTGTTCCAGAGGACAGAGGAGTAAGAAACAGGAGGATGGGTGGAGGTGGAGAGGTGACTTGGAGAAGAAGAAAGAGGTTGAAGTGAGAGGGAGATGGGCACATGAAGAGTCTTGAGAAAAAGAGCTCCTTCTTGCTTGTCTCCTTAGTGGGGACATGGTACTCTCTTTCTATCCTGGCTGGCACCTCTGTAGCTTTTAGGGCATTTCTTCGAACTGTATCAGCCCCCCCTCCTTTCTTCTCCTCTTTCTCCATCCTAGGGCAACATCATTAGGCCCTCCTGGAGGCAAGTCAAGAATATAAGGCGAAAGGGGCCACCTTCCAACAAAAGAGTGCAGTGGATCCTCTTCTGTCCCTTTATTAACAGTCTCTGCTTCTATATGTTCACTCGGCACTTTTCTTTACCACTGTAAAAATATTCATACATCTTGAACTCTTCAACTTTTTGACAACTTTCAACCCCAAACCTAAACGAATTATATTGGGATTTTAAAAAAACAGACAAACCAAAAAGTATTACAAAAATGTTTAACAAATAAATTACTAAACGGTGCCAGCATTTGCTGTCAGAAGCCCTCTAATTAGTAAATAGTGTCCAGCTGTGTCTAATCTCAAATGAGGGGCTGCCCACAGAAGGTAATAATCAGAGAAGCAGCCAAGAAGCCCATGGTAACTCTGGAGGATCTGCAGAGATCCACAGCTCAGATGGGAGAATCTGTAAAGAGGACAACGAACAGTGATGCAGTCTTCAAATCTGGCCTTTATGGAAGAGTGGCCAGAAGAAAGTATTTGTTTTTATGACAGCCATGAGCTGGATGGGGGATACAGAAAACACAGTCAAGAAAATGCTCTGGTCAAAAAAAAAAAAAAATATAGAAAAAAGGAAAAAAAAGAGAAGAAAAGAAAAAGAAAGAAAATGCTCAGATGCTACCTGAAAGCTCCATCCCCATGGTAAACACAGCAAAGGCAACATCATGCTGTGGGAACACTTTTTTTAAGATAAGATGGTCAGAGTTGATGGTTAGGATAGATGGAGCTAAATGCAAGACAATCCTGGAATAAAACCCATTATAGGTTGAAAAGGACTTGAAACTGGATCAAAGATTTGTGAGCAGCACAACCTTAAACATACAGCCAGAGTTACAAAGGAACGGTTTAGATCTGAACTTATTCATGTGTTACAGCGGCCTAGTCAGAGTCCAGGCCCAAATCCAACTGAAAAGCTTTCTGTTCAGTCTCACTGGGTTTTGGTTAACTTACATTGAACAATGGGCAAAAAGATCCATGAAGACTTGCAGCAGGAATTGTTGTCTTTTAGGTGGTTCTACAAAATATTGAGACCAATGTACTACATACCTGTGCACGGCTATGTACCATTTCTTTTTACAACAATTAAGTGTTGCTCTATTACATATGCAAGAAGAAACACTAAAGTTTTGTATTGTAACATGGAAAAATGTGAAAGGAGTATAGATACTTTTGCAAGGCACTGTATCTGCGTCTTTGGTGGTCTAAGAGGAAGCAGCTCATTTCTTGCTAATGTAGAAAAGGTTGATGTTTGGTCACCTTCACCCATCCTCTGATATCCACCTCCACCTCGTCTGAAATGGACAGATGAGATGACAATGAGAAGGGGAGAAGCAAAACTCCTTTTCTTACAGCCTTGGACTTCATGTCCAGCATTACATTTTGCAGATTGGGAAAGTAGAGCTTTTCATCTCAAAAGATCAACACATTCCTCTCCTGCAGGCACCTTCAACCTCTCTCTCTTTCTCTTCCATTTTCTTCCTCCACTCTTCACTCATACGTACACCCTGGCAAATGGGAAAACTGTCCTTGGTTGGATTCTGTTTTTCAAAGGAATCAATTCTCGTTTGTACACACTTGATCTAACCCTGTGACAGGCATTAAGTGTCTCCAGCCCGATACGGAGGCCTCGTACTCTGTGTGCTGATGGACACAGCCCATTATCACACAGGCCCACACACATGTCCTCACACAAAAAAGTGCATTTGTTCACATGGTCATGCATGCACAAATGCTACCACAGAGACACGATGATGGATTAATAGACACATTGCACTGAACGCAGATATCACTTAAAACATGCAAGTGTATGCACACAGGCTACCTCACAGACTCCCACTGTGAAAGGTGTGCAGAATACCAGTGAGGACAGTTGTAATTGAGGTGTAAGACTGTGAAATATGTGTTGCTTGGCCTGAAGTAATGACTTTGATAGGAGCTGTGAGAGGCCTGAAAAGGTCACAGGAGAGAGATGTTCCAGTAATGGAGATACCTAAGCTGAGAGAAAATTAGGGAAAGATGTTATGAATAAATACAAGAACAAAAGCAAAAATCTGAAATCATTTAAAGTTGCCAAACAAAGTTACACCTAGATTGTTGTATGAAGCGCAGCTGAACAAGTGACAATAAAATATTATCCTTTTACAGTTCATTTATATGAATTTCAAGGTACAGCGCCTTAACAGGATATTAATACAAGGCATACAGGGATTGTGAGTGAACATGATACATGATTTTTAAACGTAAGAACATTTTTGTGAATCAGTATTTACAGTATTTTCATACCAGCTTTTCCCACCGTGACACTGGGATTTCTGCACATTCTTCTTTATAAAATTGCTGAAGCTCAGTCAGATTGGATGGAGAGTATCTGTAGCAGCAGCTTTGAATTTTTGCCACAGATTTTAATTTGGATTCAGATCTGGTCTTTGACTGGGCCATTCTAACACGTGGATATGCTTTGATCCATTCCACTGTAGCTCTGGCTGTATGTTTATGATTGTTTTTGTGCTGGAAGTTGAAACTTCTGTCCCGGTCTAAAGCTTAGCTTGCAGCTTGTTTTTCAGGATTGCCCTGTTTTTAGCTCAATATCTTCCCATAAACTCTGACCAGCATCCCTGTCAATGTGGAAGCAAAGCATCCTCAAAGTAGGATACCATCACCACTATGTTTTATGGTTTTATGGCAGGGATGTTGTTTTCAAGGTGTTAGAATTTCCATCATACATAATGTTTTTCACAAAGGACAGAAACAACAACATGTTGGCGATGTTCCTTAAATGGCTCACTACAAAATGAAGAGAGGACTTCTTATGGCTTTCTTTCCAGAATCCAACAATCTTGCCGATCTTCTATTAAGGCCAGATTTGTAAAGGGCACAGCTTATAGTTATCTTGTCAATAGATCTTCCCACCTGAGCTGTGGATCTCTGGAGCTCCTCCAGAGTTGCTTGGGGTCAATTGTTTTCGTTTGGGATTAATGTTCTCCTTGCCCAACCTGTCAGATAGGCATCATTGTCTTGGTAGGTGTGCAGTTGTGCCATTCATAAATGTTTAAGAAATGGTCCTGAATATGCAAAGTAAAAGCAGTAAAATGCCAACACGGTAAATGTAAATATTATATGTACTGTGGCATTTTAAAAAGTTAACGACATGCTAAAACGTTTTAATGACTTTGTTATTGTATACCGGTTATTGTATACCGGTATATAATTGCTTGACGGGAAATTTTCCTGATTATTTCTTATGTTTCCATGATGTAACACCAGGAAGCTGTGTGTTGGAAAGGTTCCCTTCGAATACCTTCAAAGGTGTTCCTCCGCTGGTGGATCGAGGTGTGTGTGGTTTGTTAAATTTTGTTTTTGTTTGATCACACATAGATCAGACATAGCAACAGTTACTATAGTGCTTCCACTTGAAAAATATTGTTTTATGTCTTACCTTTACACAGGTACCAAATGTTTGCATGTAGACCTTATAACTGTGGAGCTATACTTGATTTATTTCAGGTATGTAATTTCAGGTGGAAATTGTTTCTAAAACCCTTGGGGCTTAAGAGACAAAAGTTGCAAGTTAATCAGAAGCTAACAAACTCATGACAGGGCAATACAAAGTAATCTTAATCTTTGTACATGTAACTTCGAGGAAAGGAATACAACAGTTCTAAAAATCTCCCTCTTCTTATTCTGGCACTTGAGAAATAGGAATAAATTTGGTATTCCTAATTGACCTAAAACAGGAAATGTTTAGTCTGATTTAATTACATACAGTGAGAAAAAAAATTATCTCTTTTTATACAGTGCAGGTAAATATGGAGTTTTGACAAAAATTCAATGTGGAAGACTCAGACCCCTCCTCTGCTCTGTCCAATGACTCCACCATATATCCCCGCTCCAGCCAATCAGCATCGAGTCCGCATTTCCCTTTTCAGCCAATCACTGTCCAAGACTCTGCTTTAAAGATCTTCACTCACGGACTTCCTCGCTCTTCAAGCTGAGCTGCGACCCTCCTCCTCCCCGTCTCCTCCATCTGGCTTCCTAGCTCCTCCTGATTTCCCTACCTCCTCCGCCCTCCACTCCACCACCAGTCGGATAACGGGGGGGAATACCTCTCTAATTCTCTTCACAAGTAGTTCATTCAAGCTCACGTCATTCTCAGCGTTCGTGTATTCCTCCGGGGTCCGAGCGCCAAAGAAATAAATATTTGTAAATAAACCTCTCTAATCGCCACCTATGTGTCTTTTCATTGTGAGTCTTACAAGATTGAAATGTGGTTTCAACTATGTATTTTTGTTGATTACTGTATTTTGTCTATTCCTCTTAAACCTTTCCAGATTTCCAACAGATGTATTTGTCTGAAAGTGTCTGTGATGGTACTTTTGATGTGTGGATGTGGGATGAGAAAGACTGCTGCCATGTGTTCTGCTCATGTCACTGGAAAAGATCAAAGACCTTGAGACTGAAAGTTGAATTCCTCATACATCTGCAGACACAGCCAAGGATTTCAGAGTGACAGAGACTTTGCAGATTTATGTCTGTGGTGACAAATCGCATTTTTTGCAGAATATTGTGCACGGCTATCTAATGCTTGTAAATACAAACGAAAAATCTTCATAAAATTCAAAAATGATCTGTTAGCAATAATATCATGAGTGCAAATACAGCTGTGAAAGAGTACAAAATAAATAATTATAAACCATAAGTATAAATAGAAAACTGATCCTTACAAAGACAGGGAAGATGTGGTGGAATTTGTCTTTTTGTGCACCCATCATTGTTTTGCATCAAAACAGCATAATATGCAAAGATCTTGCTGCTAATGTTACATCTGTAAGAGCAGTTTTCTGGATCACCAAGAACCTAAAAAAAAAATTTTGTTTTAGTGAAAACTGCTTCAGGATGTGCCTTTGTCCAACTGAATATCAGAAACTAAAAAACTCAGATTTATTATTATGTGTCAGATTTTTTAAATCATTTATTCATTTGTTTATTGTACTCGTACTCGTCATCTTCCGCTTATCTGGGACCGGGTCGCAGGGGCAGCAGACTCAGCAGAGACGCCCAGACGTCCCTCTCCCCAGACACCTCCTCCAGCTCCTCTGGGGGGAGCCCAAGGCGTTCCCAGGCCAGCCGAGAGACATAGTCCCTC